>NW_025901796.1:0-14846 GCF_018835915.1 Vigna umbellata | reverse complement strand
AGCTCACCAAGAGTTGGTTATTTAGTGAGTCAATTTAATCCGACTCATTTATTAGAGTTAGAAAAATTCGAACTCGGCTCGATCCACAATGGGTGGTGGGTTAAAGGAATTGACTCGTTGACTCACTTAATTACAATTTTTTAAAATAAAAAAATTACAAACCTTTTTGTAATTCAAATCTAAATAATAAAATAGGGAGTTGATGAGTCAACCCGGCTCACCATGGGTTCAACTCGAATGAGTCAGATTTAAATTAGTTGGGTTGAAAATTAACTCACATAGAAAATACATTGTTTTCAAACTCAATCCAGTTCAAACCTGTGATGGACCGAATTAACCCGCATATTGTAACTCATTTTGACAGCTCTACTTACTGTTTTTCTTTTACTATTTTAATTTAATTTATGTCTTCAAAAGGAATTTTACGGAAAAGCATTTCTTTGAAAACTTTTAGTCCTCTACTTTACAATTCCGTTTATAATAATAATTTGTTTCAAATCGTACAATTTTATCTATTTTATATAAATTGAAAAAGCAATATCCTTTCGTATATCTTTTAACTTCAAATATCTTGTTATTATTTTCTTTCTTTAAAATTATATTTTATCATGTATTTTTCTTTTATTACAAATGATATAAATTTTAATTCTTAATATACTATTGTTTGAAATTAAAAGTATTATAGTATTGAAAACTTTCATAAATGAATACACTAACATAGATAATACAAAATATTATTATTTAAAAAACCAAATTTTTCAACGTGGCAAATTGTCTTTTTTCTTAAAGCTATCAAAACGGGTAATCCGGCTCGATTCGGCCCGGCTCACGACGGGTTGGTCACTTAGTGAGTTACTCCAACCCGGCTCACTTATTAGCGAACTGAAAAAAATTTGAATTCTACCCGACCCACTACAAGTTGGTGGGTTAAACAGGTTGGCTCACTGACTCATTTAATTATGAGTTTTTTTTAAATAAAAAAATTATATTTTTTAATTAAAATCTAAATAAACGTCACACTAAAATGATGTTAAACTCTAAAGTCAATTAAAAAAAAAGTATCATACAATCTAAGCATAATCCAAAAACATGTCCAAAAGACGAACAAATAAGTTTTTAATATTGTTAATTTTTGTATCACTTGTCCATTTATAATATTAGAGTTTTGAATATAATATATTTCTCTCTCGAGGGTTAAAAATAATAATATTGAAACACAGAATAATAAATAATTAAATTAAATTAGGTGGATTGATGAGCCAACCCGACTCACCACAGGTTCAACCCGGTGAGTTGGATTCTAAGTGAACCAGATTAAAAACTAGTTTACATAAAAAAAATTACATTTTTTTCAAATCTAACCCGACTCAAACTCACAGTGAACCAAATTGATTTGCTGATTACAACTGATTTTGACATCGGTGCCTCTTCTAATATAGTACTACTTTGTTACAGTAATTAAAGATCACAATGTGGGTTGGTTCATTCTATATTATCTCACTGTATATTTAGTTTGTAAAAGGTGAATCATATTATTTTATCACATTCTATATTTAGTTTGTAAAAAGTGGATAAGATTGACCTAATTAGCATAAGAATTTTTAATGATTGGTCCATATTATAGTCAAGCTGCGTAAAAAAAAATAATTATAATCTTATTTTAATATTTTACATCTTTATTGTATTATATGAATACATTATGGACAAAAAAATTAAAATAAACTATATAAGCATAAGATTAAAATCCACATTAAATAAATATGTTCAATTTGAACATTTCATGAACAAAGAAATATAAAAATATAAAAACTACAGCAATTAATTAATGTTCAATGCAGACAAAGAAACTGTTTAAGGATTCAAACATGAAATAAATGAATAAAATAAATAAAATAAAACAAATATTTAAAAATTTTATTTTTGAGGATTACTTTCTTTATAGTAACTATTGTAGTGATTTACTTTAGGAAAGTAAAAATAGGTTTCTATGTTTAAAATTTGTTTGATTTAAATGGTTTAAAATCATATAACACTGATAAATTTATTACTAACCGTTATGATTAAGAAAGTAAAAATAAGTTTCTATGTTTAAAATTTATTTTACTTAAATGTTTGAAATAGTATAACACTATGATAAATTTATTATATTATTATTGATTTATTTAATATTTATAAATTGAATTGTAATAAATTTTAGGTTTAAATATATTGTTAACTTTAAAGGAAAATTAAAATGAGTTTCTTTTCAAAACATTAATTTATTTAATTCTAAAAATATGTAAATTTAGTTTTCTTAATTATATTTTGTTAAATTTATTTAATATTTTAAATACATTCTTGGTAATATTTGAATTATAGAAAATAATTATTTAACACACTTAAATTTTTTATATTCATTTGACATTACCCTTACTTACTTTTTACTTCTTTTTTTTTTTGAAAAAAATACAAAACTTTACATTTTTTAGACTATTTTATCCTTGTATCCTATGTCAAATGAATGTAAAAGTGTGTAAGATATCATTTCTCTTAAATTATTTATATTATTTAACATATTTTTATTTCAATAAAAAATACATTTAAAATAATAAATAAACTTAATAAAAGTTAATTCAAAAGTTTAAATTCATACATTTTAAAATTAAAAAACTAAATTAAATAAAAAATAATAATTCTAATTTTTACTTAAATTAGGAAAAAACAATATTGACTTAATACCCTATTTTGTCCACTCGTTCGAAAATGTCAAATTAATTCATCCTTTAAAAAATGCGTCAATTACGTCCTTTCATTTATGCAAATTTTATTAAGTAAGGACGTAATTGACGCTTTTTTTTAAAGGAGACACTAATTTGATATTTTCGAACGAAACCGGGGACAAAACAAGGTATTAAGCCATACAATATTTAACCTAAGTTTTATAAATAAAATTTCAATTTAGTGTGGGCCTAGAGCTTAGGTGCGTCGTGTCTCTCACGGATTCTCAATTTCAGTGACAGATACGTGTCGAACTATGATTCCTTTATAGGATTATGGTTCTTTCATACTACACCAGAGCTTGTTTATACCTATTTGACACTACCCTCTAGTTCTTTTATTTATTTAAATCTAAAATTTATTCTTTTGTGAAAATTATGTTTTCTGTATAAGGATGTGATAAAGATTATCAAGTCGTAATGAAATGATGTCAAAATATGATTTTTTTTCCTTCAGAAAGAATCTTATTGTGAACGTAACAGTTGGTGTAATTTTATTTTATTTTAGTGTCAATAATGTCAATAAAGTGTGAATGACGTTTATGTCATATGCAATATTGTAGAATGATCTGACGTCCATACTCCCAACAAACGCAGTTTTGGATGGTTCCTGATGACTAAACCAAGTCGCAGGTGGAGCCACCACATATTGGAAAACAAACTATTTTGGAAAATTTTTTATTGAAGGAAGTTGTCCACGTTTATTAAAAGCAAAATCATTTTATAAATTAACTTTTATATATATATATATATATATGTATATATGTATATATGTGCATCTTTTATTTGTAATTCTTTTATGGTTAGCAACATTTTATTTATGTTATGATAAATATAATTTTATCATAACAAGATAAAAACATATGTTTTAGCATTTAAATTTTTATTATGAAAATAATAAATAATAAATATTGTATATACTCGATCCAACAAAATAAATTATATGGTGTAACAAAATTCATTCAAGTTTCCTAAATGATAAAAAAATATTCTCAAATATATTTATTATGTAAATATTTATATATTCATATATTTAGCTTCATGGAATACACATTAAGATTCATCAATCCATTCAGATCTTGTCACGGTCGATCAACTTGACATAGATTTTGAAGACATCAAAGCAAGTATACTCATGCAAAGCTGGGAAGACTCGCGACAGATCCTATCACTTGAGGTAGGATCACAGCAAGCGAAGACACTACAACTTTGACTACGATGAGGAGTCAGTAGAGTCTTAAAATTTTACTAGACATCTCAACAAGTGGGTAGATTGGAAAGAACGTTAGGCTTTCTAAGTACACCTTTAGAATTTTCGAGATAGAATCGACTTCTCATGTCCACCTAACGTTGAGAATTCTCATCCTTTAACAACAGAGGTATCTTGGGATAACATCCAAAAGTGGATTCTCATCAACATCCGCAAGTACAACAAAACAACTAACTCAGCAACCCATGTGAAAGCTTATTTGATCCAGGTCACTATTCACACCCATGATGAAATAGGTTTTTGCAAGTTGTTTCCTACCACCTTGAACGGATCGACTATGGATTGGTATTATACATTATCCCGTACTCGGTGGACTCTTTTGACGCGTTAAGTGTCATGTTCAGAGCATGGTTTGTGGATAATAAAACAGTGTCTACCATCGGCAGTCTTGAAATACATAGAACAAGGGAAAAACGAGACCCTCAAATACTTCATGGAGAGGTTCACCTTCGCAACAACCATGATCTCGAACCTCACTCCATCCATTAACATGCATTCCTTGATTTGTGGTCTTCAACCCGAACCTTTCTCTGATTTCTTTTTCACAGAAAGGCCTGATAACATGGACGACCTGAGGGAAACAATTTCCAAGTACATTGCCATTGAAGATAACAGAATAAAGAGTGTGACTAAATTGTGTCCTGGTACAACTAGTACACTCCCCTGAATGCTAATAAGGATATTATACTTAGGGAAGCGTTCAACATATAGCTCATTCAGCTCCTAGAACCTCGATAACCTTCCACCAACGCCCACCCAGCCTATAAGTGTTCCTACCACCAAAGCATAGGACACACCACAAAGGAGTGTCGACATCGAAGAGATCTCATCGAAGAGCTGATTCGCTTTGATGCCTTAGCCCGATTTATTCAACAGGGAAGTAGCAATCTAGGTAGAGGGCGAGGTCAAGGCAGAGGATGTGGCGACTTCATAGGGTAAGGACGAAGACAATTGGACCAGCCCAACATGGTCCTTTAAGTATTGAGATTTAAGGTCGTGCAAGCGTAGCAACCTACTTCGCTTACCATACAACCAATAATTTGTAGCCAAATAGTCCACACTCAACCTAACCCCGTTCAAACAAAAGGAAGCCTTTATACCGTTGTTGGTGGTTTTGCCAAAGGGAGAAGCTCCCAAACAACACAAAAAGAGATATCATAAGAGTATAAACTCAATGAGCCAGTTCCCACCATGACACTTACCTCTATAACCTTCTCTAACGAGGACTTACACATAGATGATCAAAATTAAGATGACATGGTGGTCGTAATAGCAACCATCACCAACTTTCGAGTGCACAAGATTTTGATCGACCAAGGCAAGTTTATCAATGCCTACTTTGGCACACCTTCAAAAAGTTGGATGTCCCAACCAACTTGATTAAACTATACTTGGAACGCCTACTCGATTTTACCGGAGAATGGGTTCACACTAAAGGATATATTGATTCGTCCTCTCTCTTTCTTCTCTCATGTTCTCCACATCTCTTCTTTTATTTTTATGTTATTTCCACATTCCATTGAGTGTTAAGCCTCTGGGTTGATTCTGCTATAATTTCATAATTGGATTCTAAAGTTAGATGAATAAATTTATTTGTTCTTTTAATTCTTATTGTGATTTATATTTTGCTATGTTTTTTATTTTTTAATCAAGTAAAGGTAATGATTTTTACATTGTAGCAAGTTAGCATGGTGTTAAATATACATAACATATCAATCATATGAGTCCAAGCATTTTTTTATTTTAATTGAGAATTTACTTTGATTAAAGTATGAAAGTTTCATGTGGTTAAATGGGTTTTTGCTAATAATTGAGAATGTACTTTGATTAAAAGTGAAAATTTTAACAAGAATTAATCAAGAATTTACTTTGGTCAATTAGTTTTTTACTTGATATAAGAGGTAAAAGAATATATATGATTAGACATAATAATGTTTAATTGAGAATGTACTTTGATTAAATTTATAATGATTAATCTACAAAGTTCTTGCTTTTAATTAAGGTTTAATCACTTTAGAGGTCCCTATTTCTGCAGATTCTTATCAATTGGGTCCTCATATTTTGAAAGTTCTCAATTGGGTCCCTATTTTGGTAAAATTGAGTCAATAATGACCTTGCGGTTAATTGTTGTGGACGGCGTTAGCTTTCTTGCCGGGTGGCATGCTTAGGTATCCTTTAATAACCACGTGGCACAGAATAAGGGTATTACATGGATTTAAATGATTTTAAAGGAATGAAATATGGTAAATAATGGTACTACCTGGTGGTCAGCCACTCGGCCTGGTGGTCGGCCACTCAGCATGGTGATCGGCCACTCGACATGGTGGGTGGTCGGCCTGGAGGGCCTGGTGGTCAGCAACTCGGTCCGGTGGTCGGTCTCAAGGCCAACCGACCACTAGGCCAAGTGGCCGACCACCGTATCGACCACCATGCCGAGTGGCCGACCACGTCTAAATTTTTTTCCATTCCTAATTAAAATAAATCCACGTAATGAGACCTCACTATGCCACATGATTATTAAAGGATACCTCAGCATGCCACCAAGCAAGAAAGTTAACGCCCTCCACAACAATTAAAGACAAGGGCATTATTGAATCAATTTTACAAAAATAGGGACCAAATTGAGAACTTTCAAAATATGAAGACCCAATTGATATGAATCTGCAAAAATAGGGACCTCTGAAGTGATTAAACCTTTAATTAAAAATATACATTGGCTAATAGTGAGAACGCCAATAAATTAATTGAAAATTCATATTGATTAATTTGATAATCTAAAACAATAATTAATTGAACAATAATCTTAAGATAACAAATGATGAATCCTATTTGGAAAAAATAGTGAAATCAACCTATTTTCTTTATCATTGTTTTTATCTTTTTAAGTTTTTTATAACTTTATTTCTTTATAACTTTTGTTATTTAATCTTTTATTTATCTTTATATTCTTTCTTACTTTTATTTCATTAACCCTTTTTGTATAGTTTATATAAGAACTAATTTGTTAAGAATCAATTTTGTGTTTGTTGGAAGACGACTTAAGTTTAACTTTACCCTTTCTATTTTGTTGACCACTATGTTAACAATAATGAAGTTGGTATAGTTTAGTAGTATTAATTTGATTGCGTCAACAACAATGTTATCAATAACCTACCTCTTGGCTTTGTCATAACCTCCAACATAGGCAGTCAAACCTCCAATAATAAAGTTGCCCCTCTCCTCGTTCAACCAAACAACCTTAGCTTGAAGACTATCGATCACTTTTTTGTTCAGCTGAGCTACCTCCTCTTGGAAAGTCTTAATGCACGTCTTGGCCTCCTTCACCTTGGACACCAAGTTACCCCTCCCACCCTTTAGTTGCTCAAGCTTGATTGTCATAAAGGCAGCTCGGCTGGAGCTTTGCACCAACTCTAAGTCTTTACTTGTTAGCTTCTACCAAACTTCCATGTACAAGTTCATCACTTCGTTCTTCATGATCCTTGGGTTGACCACCTTCAACTGTAGATTTTTTAGGGCCTCCTCAGCCTCCCTCAACAGGTAACCTCTGCCCTCAACATAGTGGCTCCTCATCATTCTCCTTGAGCCTCTTTTAACTTTCACTCAAGTTGGCCAGGAGCTCGACCTTCTCTCTTTCGGTTTCCATGAGCTTGACCATCTACAAACTTCTCTTAGCCATATAACTTTTGAAATAGTACGTAATAGCCATGCATCGGGCCATCATGACCTAGATCGAGTACATACAATCCTCTAGATGAACCTTATTCAACAACGTCATGTCATAAGGAGTAGGAAGAGAATAGCTCTTAACAAACTCCTCATGCATCTCCAAATGGCACAATGAGGGGACAACATACATTGTGGTCGAGGCGTGCTCCACCTGAAAAGGCAACCTCAAACCTCTATAAGACAACCCAAGAAGATCCAAAGTTTCAGAGGTGAAGGTGAGGAACACTGCTAAAGAAGGCACCATCTAAAAGAAGCTCGATCACCTTCTTTTCAAGGGCCTCTTTAGCATAAGATCCCCCTCGAGGTTAAGACCACCGAGTACCTCCCCTACAGGCTCCTTAGAGACCTCGTCGGTAGTCAGGTCCACCACCTCGGGAGGTATATTGTTCTCAATAGGCTCCTCATGAGGAGGAGTAAAATAGAAAAAGATTAGAATTCCCAATTTGATGTGATCATAGATGACAAGTGATGAAGAGAATAAAAGGATGACAAGAAACATGGCTAGAGGAAATCATTTTACTTCTTGTCTTCTGTACACATTTGTAAAATAAAGTAGAATAGGTTTCATAAGCGTGTATTTGCCTCCTTATTTTCTTTTCATTAGTTCTATTTGAATAAACGCTTATAAACCCTTCTTTTCCTTTTAGCACAAGCAATGTGGGACTTCCCATGGCTTGGTCTTAAAAGAAAAGAAGAGAAAGTAGGTGTCTTAGCTTGTAGTGCAAGGTAGCATAACTAGTTTTTATTTTTTGAACTTTAGGAGAACAAGGTAGCTTATATACCCATTTGAAATGAGAGAACTAAGCGACGTGGGACTCTAAGCGATGTGGGACTCTAAGCACCTAAGGGACTCTAACTTATTCCTTTATTCCCCCTCAATATGTGTATATTGTTATATATAAACCAGGTCACATAACATATCATAAAATTATTTGTGAAAAAATAAACTTAGACACTCACATATTAACGTATACAAATGAAAATTTAGTAATATTAAAATGTATTACAAAAGATAAGCATCAAATCCTTGTTCAACGATTTTTATTCATGAGTGTAGGAGTGAATAAAACGCTGTAAACAGCATATCATACTCCTCTCCAATCTGTAATGCTTCACCCTTATCCACTTTGGTACAAAAAAATCATAATCTGTGCATTAATATATCAATCTTGATACTATACTGTATACTATATATATTTGTCCCTGCGAAAGGTAAGAGTGTGTTTATATACTATATATATTTCTCCCAACTAATGGTAAGAGTGTTTTCTCCTTCTCAGGCTTCATCCGTTGACTACCAAATGGAACAACTCAAGCCAAGCGCTGCTAACTCTTCTCCTCTCACACCGCTAGGTTTCTTGGACAGAGCCGCCACCATTTACGGCGACGTCCCTTCCATTGCCTACAACCACACAACCTTCACCTGGGCCCAAACCCACCGCCGATGCCTCCAGCTCGCCTCCGCCATCTCCTCCCTCGGAATCCGCCGCGGCAGCGTCGTCTCCGTCGTCGCTCCCAACATCCCCGCCATGTACGAGCTCCAGTTTTCCATCCCCTTCGCCGGTGCTATCCTCAACAACATCAACCTCCGCCTCGACGCCCGCACCATCTCCGTCATCCTCCGCCATGCGAACTCCGCGCTCGTCTTCGTCGACTGCGCCTCACGCGACCTCGTCCTCGAAGCCTTGTCCCTCTTCCCTAAACACCACACTCAACGCCCACTACTGGTTCTCATCGCCGACGACAGTGTCGAAAACGCAGACGTCTCATGCTCCGGTGATTTCGTTGACACATACGAGGGCCTGGTGAGCAAGGGCGATCCGAACTTCGAATGGGTACGGCCTATATCGGAGTGGGACCCGATGATTCTTAACTACACCTCAGGAACGACGTCGTCTCCGAAAGGGGTTGTTCACTCCCACAGAGGAATATTCATAGTCTCCGTCGACACGCTTATCGATTGGGCTGTTCCCAAGAGACCGATTTATCTCTGGACGCTCCCGATATTCCACGCTAACGGGTGGAGCCTCCCGTGGGGTATCGCTGCCTCGGGCGGCACCAACATCTGCGTCCGCAAGTTCGACGCGGGGACTATTTACTCTCTCATAAAACGCAACCACGTGACACACATGTGCGGCGCACCGGTGGTGCTCAGCATGTTGACAAACTCCCCGGACAACAAACCATTGGAGAGGCCAGTTCATATACTCACGGCGGGAGCACCGCCGCCAGCAACGGTGCTCCATCGGACGGAGGCGCTCGGGTTTGTGGTGAGCCACGGGTACGGGTTGACGGAAACCGCGGGGTTGGTGGTGTCATGCGCGTGGAAGGAGAAGTGGAACCGGCTTCCGGCGACGGATCGGGCGCGGCTGAAGGCGCGGCAGGGGGTGAGGACAGTGGGGATGGCGGAGGTTGACGTGGTGGGTCCCACCGGAGAGAGCGTGAAGCGCGACGGGGTGAGCGTCGGGGAGATTGTGATGAGAGGAGGGTGCGTGATGTTGGGATACCTTAAAGACCCCGAAGGAACCGCGAATTGTTTTAAAAACGGGTGGTTCTACACAGGGGACGTCGGGGTGATGCACGAGGATGGGTACTTGGAAATTAAGGACAGGTCAAAAGATGTGATCATAAGCGGCGGCGAGAACCTGAGCAGCGTGGAGGTGGAGTCGATTTTGTACGGGCACCCGGCGGTGGTGGAGGCGGCGGTGGTGGCGCGACCGCATGAGTATTGGGGAGAGACGCCGTGCGCGTTCGTGAGCTTGAAGGCGGGGTTGAAAGAGAAACCCAGTGAAGATGACATAATAAAGTACTGCAGGGAGAAGATGCCGCATTATATGGTTCCGAAGACAGTGGTTTTCAAGGATGAACTTCCGAAGACATCGACGGGGAAGATCCAGAAGTTTCTCCTGAGGCAGATCGCAAAGGAGATGGGTTCTTCAATGCAAAGTCGAATGTGAACACTACAAACTAGAGCTTCCGTCCAAAACTAGTGTCATTATCGACCTTTCCTTACCTTTTACCTTTTTACTGTCTTTAGCTTTCACCATTTGTTTCTTTATTCATGATCCACACGCTTGAATTCACAGTACCATGGTAAAGCTGTCCCCGAGCTGTTTTTACTGTACCTGATCATCATCCTTGTTTTTTTCTAATTAATATAAATATTTTTAATCAAATTATTTGCGACCTCACAATCATACCATACCTCCACTCTTATCATCGTGCAATATAAGATTTTAAATGGAAGATTTTCAATGATAGAGAACATGAATCACTTCAATTTGGACTCTTTTTTATTTTAAATAAGGTTTTATTTTGCAAGAAATTATGATAATCAACTACATATCTGAACCATTGAATCTTATAAACAGAACTAATAAAAACAAAATTATAAAATGAAGAAATACATCTGAGTTATTTTTTAAAATGAAAATCAATCTTAATTTACGTATAAATTAATTTTAACTTATACAGAAGGTAGTTATTTTTTAGAAACTTTTTGATTTAATAAACTTTTACTTTCGGAATAGATAAAAAATAATTTAGTGAAGGGTTAGTTTCCGTAACAAATTGGGAACTAGATGATTTAAATGGATAAGTTTCTATCCCATGTCATTGCGTGTTATCCATTAGACATTTTGAAATTATTTATTACATATGCAATGTGTTTCGGTAAAATTTTTATGGACTGGCGTGCGTTTCTCGCTTTCAAACTTTAAAATAGCTCATCTTCCTTATACCTAAACCGCGCGTCTTTAGCTCTCTACTATGAGTAAATCGGTATTAGAGCAAATCGATCGGTCTCCTTCTGGGCGAAAAGAGAGATATCTGCAAAAGGTACTCCGACGCTCAAGTTAGGCATGTGATTTGAAGAGCCTCTGCTCGCTCAAGTTAGGCGTGTGAGTACCTGGCTTTCGGCCCTGGCTTTGTATTTAGGGTGTTGCTCCCTCCACCACCACATCTTTCTCCCTCCACCTCCCTTTACTATTTTTTCCCTCAGTAGAATTTTATTTTTAGGGTTATTATTTTTTAATTTTACTCATTCACAACCTATTTCACTAATAACCTATTCTAGTCTCGTACATGAGTAAAATATTTTTCTTTCATTTTAAGATTATATTTCTTCCTCTTTCTTTCGTCGTTGTGAGATACTACAAGTTGCAAAGGTTGGTGGTGGAAAGAATTATCAAGTAGTCTTCCTCTCGTGGTGTAGTGTCGCTCTCATGGTGCAGTGTCACTCTCGTGGTGCAGTGCGTAGAGTGGTGCAGTGCGTGTCGTGCTTCCTCCATATGCGTATTCGAATAAACCTTGAAATAAAACCCTAAAATAAAAAACATAACCTTTAAACGGAGGTGACATCCTTCAACGGATGTCAACATCCGTTTAAGGAAAAACGAATGTCGACATCTGTTTTACCTTAAACTGATGTTGACATCTGTTGAAGATGTCACCTCCGTTTAAAGGTTACGTTTTTTATTTTAGGGTTTGTTTTATTAGGGGACATCCGTTGAAGGATGTCACCTCCATTGATGTATACTTCCTCATGTTGGTTGATGCTCTGGACGCTCCTTAATGTTCCTCCACACCACGGCGGCGACGCTCCTTCACACCACGGCGGCAATGGAAGCTTTCAAACCAAAAAAAAAATTGGGAAGAAAAAGGAATGGAAGTGGAGGAGGTGGGGAGGTGAAACGGAAATGGGGAAAGGGGAAGAGAGTTCTGTGGGTGGATGCTGGGAAAGTAAAATTAGGGTTTCAAATTATTTAAAATAGGGTAAAAGTAAAAATCTTTTTAACTTAAGGATATAATTATTTTTAAAATAATGTGGGGAGGTGGAGGAAGTATAGGGTGGTGGTGGAGAGAGCAACACCCTTGTATTTATAATTTACCTCATAAATACTTAGCTGATATAAGCCCAATAAAATATAAACGGAATAAGATATAAACAGATTACCTGAAAATCCGGTTGGTTGTTTATAATATGCTTTATCAATATTTTTAATTAGATATTCTTTGATTATTTTATCATCTGCTGAATTGTTGACCCAACAATAGCTTAAGCGTTGGACCAATTGCGGCCCAATCTTTGACCTGAGTGGATGGACCGATCGGTCTTAGTCACCAACCGCTCGGTTAATATTTCATATGATACACAATGTATTCGTGTTTAGTTTATTCAATTTGAATTTATATGTATATGTAGACATACTTTGACAGCTTGACGGGTTTAGGGTTTAGGTTATAAAAATCAACTCATTCTTAAATTAGGGACTAAAGTTAGACTAGGCTTAGACAAGTCAAGTTGGTCATTTCGTCACCTTTATTCTTGAAAGATAAATTTCAAAATTATTTAATTAAATAATTAATTAAAGGAAAGAAAAAAAAGAAAAAAAATCTAAAAGAAGAATGAATCCTCCAATAATTATCATTTATTGAAAGATAAATTAATGGCTGAAAAAAAAATCATATTGAGACATGAATAATGAATAGTTGAAATTAAGACATCATCGATTTAATTACCTGTATCACTCTTAACCTGGATATCTTTTAAGTGCGTAACTAACAAATTCAATGCTGAGAAACCTAATTAAGGAATATTTTTCACAATTAATATCTTTATAAAATTATTTTAAAGTCGACAACAAAGAAAAGGTAACCCAAGCCATAATTTTAATTGTTCCATATAAAATCCTAATTTACAGTAAGTAAAAAATTAAATTAATTTATCCTTAATTATTGACCTTCTACATACAATTGTGCGAGTTAACAAAAAACATAAAAATTAAATATTTTTTAATCTTTCTAAAAATTAAATGCTATAATTTTTATTTATTTGGTTTATTATTTTGCATAAAACACACGTAATCTTCATAAAATAAATAATTTATTTCTCAGACATGGTTAATATAAAATATTTGACGACAAAAAATTTTAAAATGATTATTATAAAAGTTAACATATATTCATAAACTAAAAGAGTAATATTTAGATATGATTCACTAATTGTAAGAGCAAAAAACACAATAACAGTTTGACAGTGTGGTGTTTATTTCTTAATAGCAGTTTAAGCATTACTATTGAAAAAAAAAAGTTATTGTTTGAATCAGTGTACTGTCATTAAATATAATTACCAGTTAAAATTTTTAATTGTAAATAGGTTTTACAATAACTTTTTATATTTAGTATAACATTATTAATTAAAATAAATTAATTTAACTATTTTTTATAATTAATTATTTACTTCTTATAAGTATTTAATATTTAAATGGATATGTTTCTTGCACACATGTGACATTGTTCGCTACGTGTTAAGAAACAAAACCAATCATCAGATGATGATATCCTTTGACCCTTTTTAAGCAACTTATATTCATTATTGTTGGTTACTTTTTATTTAGTATAGAATAAGATTCAAGATAACTATGCAAAGATATTAGATCAGAAAGAGTCAAAAGAAAGAAAAAGAAAGTCACCCATTTAAGTGAAATATCATACAAAATTATGCAAAGTTCCTGGGATGTGACAATTTACTTTAAAAAGCATTTAAAATATATGAAGAAAATGATCACTTTTCTTTTATTTAATTGGTCACAATATCTTTTCGTAGTCATCCAAACCAACTCTTGAAGATATGCAAGTGGTAAGAATCGTCCCAATATATATGGTTGGGTCAATTCCATACTTGGAAGTTAACAATTTCTCTAGGTTTTTATTCAGACTTTTTTTTATTTTTTATTTGAGGATGCTACATGAAAGTTAAGTAGAAACCACCAAAGAAAAATTGATTAGACAATGTTGTATACGAATGGTCATCAAGGACAATTATTTGAAAGAGAATATTACTCTTTTCTAAATTGTTTGGTCATTATGCTTTTTTTGCAAGATTGGATCATTTAAAAATTATATTTAATTTTATTTTATTCTAATAAAATTGTTCTGTAAGATAAGAATTTTCTTTATTTATATATTACTTACAAATTACTTTGTAAAATAATAACTATCTATACTTATATATTATAAATTATAAAATTAACATCAAAGTCTTCCCACGTGATTAGAAGTTGAGGGAGATGTTGGTTTTACTTATAAGAGTA
>NW_025901795.1:365176-466945 GCF_018835915.1 Vigna umbellata | reverse complement strand
GAATTTACCAAACAAGGCACGGAGGAGACTGTTTTAGGCCATATATAAGATTTGCGAAAAAGACGACATACCAATCCATATGGACTCCCCATGAGCAACAGAAGGCGGGTTTGCTCCATATAAATTTTCTTCATGCAAATCACCATTGAGGAAAGCATTTTTGACATCAAGTTGGTAAAGAGGCCATTGCGAAAGAGCGGCCATGGCAATGAAGAGGCGAACAGAGGTCATTGGGCATGGGAGGCAAAAGTATCACCATTAATCCAAACCAAGAATCTGTGTTGGAGCCTTTGGCAACCAGTCTAGCTTTCAGACGATCATCGTGCCATCAGGACCAACCTGATAGCATAACCCACCTGCAACAACAACAGACTTTCCAGGATGGTATGGGACAGCTCCCCAAGTTTCCACTTCCTGTAAAGACTTATTCATCCATCATAGCTTGACGCAACAGGAGGAGTTAAGGCATTCACTCACAGATTTGGGAATGACACAGAAGACATGTATGAGAGACACAGTATAAAAAGCTGAGATAATTGTGGTAATTAAGAACAGTATTAATGGGGGGAGAAGGGGGTACGGGGTTAGAGAGCGTATTACCTTTACGGAGGGCAATAGGCCGTCAGGACTCAGTTGCTGGAAGCCGGAGGAGACAAATGAGGCCGGCAACGGAAGTGAGTCTTGAGGGAGGACGATTACGGCTGACTATAAAACCGAAGGCGGTGGAGGTGAAGGAGGATCCTGTGGTGGAAATGAGGTTTAAAGAAGGGAAGACAAAAATGGGGGAGCAATCACCAGGAGGATCACATATAATAGGAATATCACAGTAACCGGGAGAGGTACAGAATAGGAAGATATAGAAGGATTAGATGTGAAAAAGTAAAAAGAAGACTCATCAAAAGTGACATCAGCAGAGATTAAAATGACGATGCGATTTGAGGTAAGGGGAAAACAAAAACACTGATAGACCTTTTGTGACCTGTGGAAATCCTAAGACGACACATTTGTGAGACCTAGGAGATTAAACTTATCAAGACAGGACTCCAAAATCATGAACAAAACCTGTAGACCCAAAAACTCGAAGAGGTAATGGATGCAGAGGGTCTTGAGGAAATAAGATTAGAATCGAGGGATTTTGTTATCTAGGACGGAGATGGCTGCGGGTGAGAAGATAACATGATGTGAGAACTGCATAACCCCCAAAAACGTCGAGTGGTACTTGACCATGAATAAGAAGTGTACCGAGTTGTTTCCATTAAGGTGTCTATTCTTGCAGCTCAGCCACCCAATTTGTTGAGGGTATAAGCACATGAGGTTTGTGAAGAATGCCATGAGAAGCCATTAAACTGTTAAACGGTTGAGAAAGGTATTCAGGCCATTATCACTACGTAAATTCGAATAGCAACCCCAAACTGTGTTGTTCTTTCAGTGAAAAAGATTGAAAAATAGAAAACAACATCAGGAAGATCTTCATTAAAACAACAAGTACATCTGAATAGTCATCAATAAAAGGTAACACAATACTGAAAACCTAAAAGGACTTAACACGACAGGTCCCCAAATGTCAGAATGAAACCAATGAAAAAAGCGACGACGCCCGTTGTGAGACACTCGGAGAAAGGGAACTACGGTATGCTCCCTAACCGACAAGACTCACCACGACAAACTGATATGTGGACACAACCTCGGGACAAGGTGTTGTAAGTTTTGGCAAGACTGGGATGACCGAACTGAGCATGAAGAAGGGATGGTGTTCCATTGACCAACGCCAAAATGTGGAGAAGGGCGGAGAGATAAAGGCCATGAGACTCACATCTGTGCCAAATCATGGTTTCGAACTCCAGTCCGCAACCAACAGAATCTTAGTAAAGAAATAACACAATTAAGAGTTACGAGTTTAAACGACTTAATGGACAATAAGGTGATTGAAGGAGATCCAGGGGACTACGTCATGATCCAATGGATATGATGGAACATATTAACAGTACCAATTACCATGAGATGGACTCTAGACCCATCAGCCATTGCTTACTGAGGGAAAATTATCGACAGGACAAGGAAGGAAAACAAGGACTTGTTACAGTGATATGATCGGTGGCGCCTGAAGTTCCAGGACCCAAGGTCCGCGGGGAGTGAGTTATTTTGACCAACAAAAAAGGTTGTACCTGCTCGGGCAAACAGATGAAGATGTGTAGTGGAACCAGAGTGTGATGATTCTAATACCATTGAGAAATCGTTAAAGATTGCAGGTTTGTCTCGATATTAGCATGAAGTAGGATGGTCTGCAGACGGTGATCGGGGAGGGTGGATCAGAATTTGCATTGCTAAGGTCGAGGAGGCGTCCATGGAGAGCATAAAATTATCAATTGTGTGGACTAACTTGCACATGGTAACATTTTGGACGTCCTGTACTGGCTTGCGGAGACCGACTTTCGTCATCCGTTTGAGCAGCCATAACAGAGGAATAACAGTATGAGGGATGTCTCGTGACGGGTGCTCGGTATACGCAAAAGAGCAGAAACAAGTAGAAGTAAAGTGGGTATGACAGGGAGAACCCAAAAATATGCTCACGGCATGAGAAACATCATCCGAGAGTCCGGTCTAGGCCAACAAACATTGAAGAACTTTGATCGTTGTTCCAATCTTCAGCAGGAGTGGAAAAGCAGAGGTAATATACATGAAAGTCAGAAGAAGAGGCATGAAATTTTACCCAAATATTCTGCCATTAGGACCAGGATTGCGCGGACCAATAACAGGTAATAGGTCCGGACAAACACCATAAAAAAGACGCTGGAGGGCATTTGTGTATAACACTTCGCTTGTGCCATTAATTCTGAACATGTTTGATTAGGATCAAAACATTGTTTCAGGGAGGAGTATGGTGGAATGTGACTTTATAACACCATTGCATACTGAGCATCAATTTTCATCCAGACAGGGAAGTGTCATCTATGGGAAGCAGTAGCACATTTTGGATAGATTGATCTACATACCCTGACTCTTCAACCAAAGTTGATGTCGGACGCCCCATTGTGCATAATTTGTGCATCTAACTGTCAATGGACAAGTGTACATCAAAAATTGGTATATATGAGGATCAGAAGAGAAGATGAGCCACCCAATAGAGGTGGTTGTTAGACGAGGGGAAGACGCCCATAGAGAGGGAGAAAGAAACCCTAAAAAATTCCAAAGTGCTCGATTGGACGCAACGACCACAGATTCTAGAAAAAGAGGGCGAGGGAGGAGCGCAGATAAAGGCAGGAGCGGATCGGAGGGCGGAAAGCTCCGGCGAGCGAAGGAACGCGCGGCGGCAGCGGCGGGCAGCGAGCGACTATTGCGGCGGCGCGGGAGGAGCCGTGGGAGGTCCGTTCGCCGCGATCTTCGACGACGGTGGTCGGCCCGGCGAGACGATTTTCCGATGGTGTGGTCGCCGGTCGATTCTGGAACCTCCGGAGACGGACGGCGCGGCGACGGCGGAGGCGGCGGCCCGCGGCGGACGACGCGGCAGCGACGGCGGCAGTGATGGGTGCCGGAGACCGTGGAGTTGACTGGAACTATTCCTGTGCTCTGATACCATATGAGAAATAGAGAAGATTGGGAGAAAATATCCCTTGTGTGTTTAGCATACACATAGGGTAATTTATTTATATTGTAAGATATGGGCCAATTCCCTTAATACAGAATAGTCTTAGCCCAAATAACAGAAACACACATCTTAACATCTAACAGATAGCAACAAAAAATGTTGAGCAGCAGGACACTTACCTCCATTGCATCTAGTTCAGAACGATAAAGATGAAAACCATCCATGGGAAGGACAATCGCAATATCTGGAGGTTGCACCTTAGAATCAAAGGAAGAAGCTTTCTCTAGCCAAATTTTGTTTATGCGTCTGGCTACTTCGTGTGCTAGAGTGCTCTTTCCAGCACCTGGAGGACCAGCCAGGCCAACTAAAAGCCTATGCAAGTATCACAGAAAGCGTGACTAACATGATTAAACTATGAAGACACAAAAGGACAGTATAATTAGTTGATGCTTAATTATATCTTCTATTTCACTAACCTCGCCACTCCCACCCCCGCAACCCCCCAAAAAAAAAAAGGGTGTAAAGGAAGGAGCTGTAACCACTTCACTAGATTTGATATAATAAATAAATTGTCAAATATTGGATAGTAGGAAACACGTATTTAATGGAAGGTAACATAAAGAATGGCAAGCAGATAAGTAATATAGCAGTTTGCACAACCCAACCAAGGCTTTCACGACAGAATTTGGTTATTCAGTGGTTAAAGTTTAAGGTATAAATAACAGTATAGCTATGACAGTCACATAATACTTCAAAATCATGCAGTGGATAGTACTGATAATACACAACAACCATCAATGTATTTAGCACATAGGAGAAGACACAATGTATTTAGCACAAAGGAAAAGACACATTTAATGGCCCTATACAACATGGTAGAGGATATACATCATTCTGCAAGGAAAATTACATTCTATACAATTGCATTATTACTCAGAATAACCTTTGTTTTTGTAACTCCACAAACAATAACTTACTTGTGATTAGGATTTGATGACAGTAACACCAAAGGCAGAAGACGTGCAACTAATGCATCATATAACTCATCAACACAACTGCATAGTACAAGAACCAGAAGAAACAAAATAAACTCAATTCAGACAATCTTTTGTAGCTTTTTCTACCGCAAAAAAACGATGTAGCCAAATTTCAATGCTATGCTCATCTTCGTGTACTGCTTTTTACGGGTTCACCAAAGCTTTTATTCCTGAGAAATCAACTGCTCTGTATATTGTAATTCAAGCTCAATAAGCTTGATGAATATACAAGAGAACATGATAGAGAGCTTGATGAATAAACAACTGTTATCATTGATCAGAAAAAACTGCTATACAAAAGATAGAAAGTTCATTTATATACAAAGCTAAAATACAGAATGAGAAAGACTAACAAATTAATTATGTTTTACTATCAATAATTGAGAACTAACAATGAAAAAACAACTGATCATGTTTTACAATCAATGATTGAAAACTAACTTTAGCTAAGATGCCCCCACAACCTTGGAATAGATGTTTGACATTCCCAGCTTGGAGTGAAATGAGCAAAATCAGCGGGTAATAAAGCCTTTGGGTGGACACCAGTTAACTGAAGATATGAAAAAAATTGGTAGGAGTTGAGTAAACCCAAGTTGACCTTTTCAAAAACAATGACAATCAATTACAATCTGCCTTGTTCTTTCATAAAAAATGAGATTGGCAGTTATATGGAGAGGAGAATGACTCTCGTAATAAAAGAAAGCAGGTCTGTCAAAATAGATTTTAAATTTCTCAAGCAAATACATCATCACCCACTAAAAATTTACATGCTGCGGTAGCAAGAGGAACTAAGAGAAATTGTTTCTTGAACCTCCATGACCTGAGGGATGGTCTTACACGGTAAAAAGAATCACAGATTGACAAGTGTCATGGCAATCTGTTACGTACCTGAGTACGTAAACTAGCCAAACACAACCGCTCACACTCTCACAGACAATGAACAATGGTAAATAGCTGGATAAACCTCTTTATTAAATTGAAATAACTGTATCAAGAAAAACAAACAATAACTGGGAGCAGGATCTCCGTCAGTTACCTGAGAGCATAACCTCTCTTACAAAACTCACAAATCAAAAGCATACCTTTAACCCTAGACTCTCCCCTTTATTTATACTAATTATTTCCCGCACATTAAATATTTCCCTAGAATATATCTTCATTTAATATAAATATCCCTATATTTAATATAAATATCTCCTCATATATTATCCTAGCATATATCCTTAATTATAAATATCTTATATTGAATATTNATAAAAGAAAGCAGGTCTGTCAAAATAGATTTTAAATTTCTCAAGCAAATACATCATCACCCACTAAAAATTTACATGCTGCGGTAGCAAGAGGAACTAAGAGAAATTGTTTCTTGAACCTCCATGACCTGAGGGATGGTCTTACACGGTAAAAAGAATCACAGATTGACAAGTGTCATGGCAATCTGTTACGTACCTGAGTACGTAAACTAGCCAAACACAACCGCTCACACTCTCACAGACAATGAACAATGGTAAATAGCTGGATAAACCTCTTTATTAAATTGAAATAACTGTATCAAGAAAAACAAACAATAACTGGGAGCAGGATCTCCGTCAGTTACCTGAGAGCATAACCTCTCTTACAAAACTCACAAATCAAAAGCATACCTTTAACCCTAGACTCTCCCCTTTATTTATACTAATTATTTCCCGCACATTAAATATTTCCCTAGAATATATCTTCATTTAATATAAATATCCCTATATTTAATATAAATATCTCCTCATATATTATCCTAGCATATATCCTTAATTATAAATATCTTATATTGAATATTTCCCTGAATATATATTTATTTACTCTAATTAACTTATACTGAATATTCTCTCTGCTTCCCACCGTTCGGCCTGGTCGCTCCCCGTTGTCCACTGTTCGGCCTAACCTCTCCATGCCTTCCACCATTCGGCCTAACCTCTCCATGCCTTCCACCATTCGGCCTTTACGGTCAATACCGTTCGGCCTCACTTCCCCTTTTGTCCACTGTTCGGCCTAACCTCTCCATGCTTTCCACCGTTCGGCCTTTACAGTCAATATCGTTCGGCCTCACTTCCCTCCTACCTTTCTTCTCCTTCTCATTACCTCCCACCTTATACCCTAACACAATCAAACCGACCAGTCAGAATCACTAAAACCCTTGAGCTGAATATGATTTTCTTAGGGAAATATATATATATCTAAACCAGAACCATTCTTGAGACATTGATGGTTGCTTGTTGATCAGAAGAAATGGGGGAATCAATGAAATGACTTAGATGTTGCACTACATAGGAAATGTCAGGTCAAGTGGTGGAAAGGTAAAACAATCTACCAATCATATAACGATAATGAGACGAATCAAGGAGAGCACTACCAGAAGCTTGATGTACCAATAGTCAATTTGGGAGCTCACAGGTTTAGCACCAAGAAGCCTGTATCAATGAGAATTTCTAGTCATACTTGCACCAATAAATATGAATTCCAGTTCTGTTATGGGAAACTTCAAATCCAAGGAAAAACCACAAAACCAAGATCTTTCATGTGTTTATCAAGAATATGAGTGATAAAGATGATCTCAAAGATGTCATTTTGAGAAAGAAGAATGTCGTCAAAATATGAGTAGAGCATTGAACAAAAAGGTAACCTTTGTATTGATAAAATGTACAAAGGAGGGCAAGGATTCTGTTAATATAGAGAATGAAAAGAGACAGGGCTGTAAAGAACCGCAGATAAAAAGAAAACCCCTATAACAAAAACAATATCAAACTGAATACAGTACTAACAGAAACCATGTATCTGATAGAACCCTGAAGGTTTACGTTAGAAAAAAACATAGAAATTAGTAAGAAGTGGTTAGGATAGTTAGGAGTAAGAAGTGGTTAGGATAAATAGGAGGAGTTTTAATCAGCAGTTAGGAGGAATTTCGTTAGCAGTTGAGTCTGCTTTACTATCAATGACTGAAAACTATCAATAGCTAAGACTAAGTTCCAATGTTAGCAGCTAAGACTGCTTCTGAATAACTACGGTTCTTTGTTAACTAGAAAATAATGACACAGAATCAATGTCGATCATTCAATTAGTAAATATCACGTGAATTGAATTCTATGCTGAGTTCCGCATTTTCCTTGAATGATTACCAAAATTTGCTCATGAATGTAAATATCCGTGCACCAGGCCCCACAAATGAGCTTGACATCTATATCATATATTCATGTTATATTTGCAAGTGGATGAAAGAAAAAAGTACATACGAAAATTAAAAACACATCAAAGTATACAACACTAAACATGTTATACCTTCCCTCTACAACGTGAATTTGATCCTTTTCAGCTGATAAAACCTGGCAGAGCAAATAACGGTAACAAACATATTAACAAGGCATGCAGAGCCAACACTCTAATGAAAACTTATGTGCGTTTGAAATCTCTTACAAACAAACGTATTATGTTGAAATGACATGAAAATTTGATTTAATAAATCAATTCTCATTTGCAAATCGTTTTGGTGGTATATTTGATGCTTATACAAAACTGAATTCTGAACCTTAAAGAGAGAACTCTTCCTCGTTTGAAGTGACAGCTGCACAAACTTGCTAGAACGAGCGATGGACAGTGAAGACGGAATCCGATCGCGATTCTCCACTACTCTCAGGAGCAAAGGTTCTGCGAGAAGCGAAATAAGAAGGAAGATTGAAGTAGTGCGCGGATAGAGTAAAACGAGGAGGGAATGTAATGCGAAATTTCGGTTGCGAAATCAGAACCATATAAGGATTACATAGAAGCATACCTGCCGAAGCACGAACCTTATTCCAGTACCCTCTTCCCGTCGTTGAAGAGAAAATTGCTTCCATTTACCCGGACTTCAAAAGCCTTCAACTGTATGGCGATAACACTACGTCATGGTATTATATGAGTGCTTGATCATAATTTAATTAAATTTAGTTTAAATGATTATTCATCAAGTCGTTGTAGTATAGTGGTAAGTATTTCCGCCTGTCACGCGGACGACCCGGGTTCGATCCCCGGCAACGGCGTTTTTTATAAATTTTGTTTTTTTACTTTAAAATTTAGAGCCACAGGTATTATTTTGGGTTTGTCTACTTTAGCTGGTACATATATTAGTCAAAATATTATTTTTTTCTTTTATAATATCAAAATAATCTCATTTTAATCTCAACATAAAACTTTAAAACGAGTCTACTATACTTTGGAATAACAAGGAACTGCATTATTACAATTTTATACACACTAAATAAAATAATTATAAAAATTCAAAACGAAAATAGAAAAGCAACCTTATATAATAAAGATAAAAATTTAACTCAAATACAATTTAAGTTTTTGTTATAAAAAGAATACTTTGGTTCTTTTTATTTTATTTAAGTTTTTGTAAAATATATCTTTGTTTCAGTTCCTAAAATAGTTTTTCGTTATGAATTGCTCTCTTTCATAGAAACCAAAATAAAACAAATGAACACATTATAAGGACAAATAAAAAAACTGAGTGAACATCAAAAATTATAGGAAATAAATGTCAAGAACTAGAGAATAAAAAAAGACTTCACGATTTATTTAAATCGAAATTATTCAGACTGTTATATTTATCAAAGTTTAAGGTGTAAATGAGCTCATTTGAGAAGGTATAAAAAGGAAATTAAATTCAAACAATCATTGGATATTTCACTTGGATCTAAGTAAAATTATATTCAAATCAACAGAGAATTAATGCCCTCGTGCGAAATCAATATTCAAATATTCGCTTTAGTAGATATTCGTTTAATTTCAGTATCTTGAACTGAACACAAAACTATATATACTCCACCATTTTTGTGTCCAAATGGTATATTATATTTATTTTGCTCTAAAACTTTGTATATTATAACTGCATATTGAATTCCAACCTGAGTTGTTTATGTGAAGGAAACTAATATGTGAGATAGAGAGAGAGCGATTAACAAAGACTATATTGGCAGCAGCTCCAGACCAATAAATTTGTGGGTAATTTTATTTGAAAAAATCCACGGAACAGAATGACAGACCTGAGGTGACTAATCACAGTGCTAAGCGATAACAGATTGTGTAAAAAGAAAGTTATCGCGTTCTATTTTATCATAGGGGCAAATTCGAGAACCAAATCCGAACTGTTTTGTGCCTAGTAGAGTTTAAATAACATGCAAGGCGTTAACAGCTATCTGAGATTCAATTTGATTCATCTCATGTCTTCTCAATCCAGAAGCACGTTACAAAGTCGTCTCTTCTTTCTACTTCTCTTCGTTTCTTCATCGGGCGACTGCACATTTTTAAAAAATTGTGTAAATTATGTTAGAAAAATGAACACTAAGCTGAGGTGTTTGAATCCATAATAAAATCATCATAGCACAAGTAACAAGTTAAAGTATCCAAGCAAGTTCTAATCCCGTTTCCATAATGTGGAATGAAAAGAAATGAATGACTTCGCGGAAAGTGACAAAAAGCCACTGGCCACGGTGGGTTACGGAGATAGCTTCCTAATTACTACTAACATTCTTAAAATTCGTCTATTTAGCAGAATAACAAATGACACCAAATTATTCTAAAACATTATCTGCTATTTCTTTTAGCTTTACCTCAGTATTGACTAAATGAGGGACCCGAACCCTTTTGGAGCCATCAGGTAATCGCTTACAAGGTGAATAGTTTTCCAAATCAGTAAAAGCATTGCAAACCTGCAAACAAATCACAAACACGAATGCAAAGGTACGTTTGGGTTAGAACATGAAGAATTCCAGAAACCCGGGTAAACATGTTTTGTTCATTAACTAAGGGAATTTATTTCTTCACATTTACTGACAACTGAAGCTTCAATCTTTAAAGGCCTATAGAACTATAAAAATAGGAAGAAAATATCTGAACTGTTTCGATACCTGACTTTGAATAGCCCCTACTAACATGTCCTGACAACCAGACGCATGCACATTTTCTAAACTAGGGCACTGAAGCAACAGTCTCTCTGTAAAAAAATGGTGAAAAGGGATTAAACAACTATTTAAGGAAATCCTTAATGTTGCATCAATTCTTCAGCTGATAACAACCATAGAACGGGTGTGAAAATACTACCTGGGTGCAAATTTCTACAAGAATTTAGATTCAGATCCTTCAGCCGAGTGCAGTTTAAATATAAGGCCTGTATATTAATTCAAAAAAAGAGACTCCAAATATTAGAAGCGTGAGAAACTAACATGTTCAATAAACTTTCCCAGTCAAATAAAACTTACATCCAACCCCGAACATCCCCATAAACTAAGTTTCTTTAAACAGCTGTGTTTGATGATTAGCTTTTGGTTTGTAAGGTGTAGATTAGTAATAGGCATCTTCTGTAGTTTGTGGTTATTTTCATCGGCAATTGGATTGCCAGAATCTGGTTCACATATTGTCATGCCACAGTCCATAATTTCAAGATGTGGCAATTGGGCAGTAGCAAACTGAATGCCACCTGAAATGTAAGATAAAGCGGTTAAGGTAGAAATAAACCAAATGAAAGTTAGTAAACCAGATGAGTATAAAACAGTGATTACTTGAAGTCACATTAGGGCAAAGAGCTAGAAGAAGTCGTGTCAATGTTTCAGAGAACACATTGCAAATCATGCTAATGCCACTGTCACTGACGCTGGATCTGTTATATAAAAAAAAAAAAACCGTTAAACAAACTTCTTGAACAGGCAACACAGTCAGATATGCAATATCCAATAACATTGACCACTTCTATGTCAATTAACTAAAATTGATCAATCTAAAGACTACTTTATATCGTAACATTAATCATTATCCATTAACAATAACCAATCTAACAACTAATTGACCAGTGGTTGTAGACTTTTAGAAAAACCGCTATTAGACCGAAGACCGCAGTTGGCTGAAGAGAATCTATTTTGGTCACTCATCCACTCATAAAGCATGAGGTACTGTTCTGGATTTTCCACTTCTATATAAAATGTATCGAGTTGCAACAGACCTTTAATTTTTTCCATTTTCTAAGACATACGCAAATTTTCAGGATATTGAAGGAAACCAGAATGGAATCACACATACCCACTGAGATCAAGCAATTCCAGATTTGGATAGCTTGAGGCAATGGCAGCAACAGATGCATCAGTAACATCAGATCCAGAAACAAGTGAAAGCATTCGCAGCCCCCTAATTAACAGAAGCAAAAAAACTTTGTCAGGGCAAATATTGCAACAGCCATTGAAATATAACCTATGACACATAGATACCATACATCTATCAATATCATAAATGTTTGATATGCAGTATGATTACTGTAAAAAAGTATAGCATATTAATTTGCAAACGATGTCTTTAAATATGTATAAAGAATTTATGAAACACATAAATAAATACATAATTCTAATTTTGCAAATTCAAATTAAAAGCATTTTAGACATTAGTACATGACTAAGAAAAAAATAAAAATTACAAATCACTGTCATCATAAATTACTTCCTATTCTCTACGAATAGGAATAGTACCATGTTCATTCCTTTCTTGAGGGGAGTTACTGTTTTCGAATCATTGGAGAGTAGCGCTTCAATTTTTCATACTATACATGTTTCTATACCTTGCATGTAGCTAGCAACTAGATTTTCATACTTTTCTTTATCGGACACATTGAGTGCATATCCAAAGTTGTATCAGTGAAATATCCAAAGTTCTTAATATCGGACACATTGAGTGCATACATATAAAACAGGTTAAAGTGCTAGTGATTCATCGAATATAACAAAACAAAAAATAAATGAGAATTGCTCCAATAAATAGTGGTTGCTTATTATAGAAACTGTTAGGAAAACAAAAATGTATATTTCATAAAAAAATACTAATTATATATGTTTATAATGCAAAATTCGTGTCAACAACTACAAAATGAAATAAACCTGTTATGCTATGCATGTCTAGTACAAACTTAAGGTGACATTAACATTGACCGCTACATGGATTATGGTAAAGCTTAAATCCCCTTGCACAATTCAAAAAGGAGGCCAGCAATCCTAGACTTAAACAAACCTTAGCTGAGCAGCAGTAAGAGCGAGCACTGCAGTATGAGAAAGCTGCATTGAATATATACGTATGTTTTGCAACCTGGGGCAACTTCTTCCCAAACCTTCAACCATGGTTGCAAGATCAGTACTGTCATTTTCTCGATGAGAAAACTTCAATGAAATCTCCCTCAAGTGAGGACAATTAAAAACCTACCAATTCAGAGCATCTATTAGTAACCAGAGTTCACTCCGAGGCTAAGATCAAAGGGATATATCAAATTCAGAAATTTAACAAATCTAGCAGAATTAAAAGAAGATAGAAAAGTAATATTACCATCTTAGAATGAGAGTACAGATCGGACAGCCAAATGGTAGAAAGACTAGAAGAACAAAGAACGAAGCCTCCAAGGCTAGAACAGCCTTCCATCTTAAGGCTTTTGAGGCTCTTTTTATCAGCAACAAATCGACCTAACTCAGTCCTGCATAGTTAAAGTTGCAGGAAAGGCAAAGTTAATCAGTAAAAAGTAGCATCCTCTGGTTATGTTGCATATTTCAATACTAGTACAAATTGTTTATAGCGTGTTTTGTAACCGCTCAAAACTATCCTTCTCAAATCTATGTAAAGCTCATTTTTTTATATTATTTCTTTAAATGTCACTCCTCTCATATAAACCAAAATCTATAACAAAAGAACCTTAAAGATTTGCAAACACAAACTTACCTAATCAATTCATTAATAATACCAAATCTGCAATTATTAGGTGCAATTGTTAACTTAAATAAAAGTCCTCAAAATCTGAGATTCCAAACCCTAACTAGAATTAGAGTTATATAGAATTTTGTCTCTGTTGAACCAAGCCATAATCAAGTGTTCACGACTTAAAATTTCACCTTAAGATGCAAACTCTGGTGTTCAACAGCTAGAAAAAAAATCATGGAAAAGAAAAGACATATGAATAAAAGAGTAAAAACGTAAAATATACCCAGTGATCCGATTGACTGCAGAATCAGAAACCAAAATCTCCAAGAATATCAAATTGGGACACGAAAATGCAATGCAAGCCAGCATTGTGGAATCCAAATCACTGCAAGATCAAGGAATATAGTATACAGTTAAAATCTCAACCCAACACAAATTATTTTATATCCTGTGAATGATGATTAGATCGTTGTCCTAATTAGAGTATGTCCAACTTATAGTATGGTGTTATTCAGAACTGACTTTTTCTTCCCATTAATCAAATCACATCTTATAGATTCTAAAAGATCTTGCAACTCGGTGCAGACATAAAGGAATGGATGGATGTTTCAAATTACACTGTTCGATTTTCATTAGTTGTTTCAAATTACACTGTTCGATTTTCATTAGTTCGGATAAGATAAAAAATAAAATAAAAGAATCGGACCTTTCCATTACAAGAGAGAGACTCACAATCCCCGGACATTTCTGCAACATCGACGCCACGAAACCCACCTGAACACTCGCCGGAACCCTAAGTCTTACCTCCTCAGCCGCCTTCCACAATCTTTTCGTCATATCCCTCCAGCCTCTGGACACCTTCGCCGCGGTTAAGAGTCCCGATGGCGGGAGCCTCTTTAGCACGTCCCAAAGGACATTCCCGGGTAACCCAGACGAATCCAGATCATCTCCCTGGGGCCACATGGCCGAGGACTCCAATGGATCAAGACCGTGAGATTCTTCATCATCAAATGACAGAGCACGACGCGGGTGGAGAGGAGGGCAGCCAGCGGCGGAGAAGGAGGAAGGAGCAGATGCTGCCACAGAGAGAGAAGAACGGGAAGGAGTGGCAGAAGTGGAGGTGGTGGGGGTACTGACGGTGCAGATATGACCCTTCTTAGGGAGACCGCAGCGGCCGCAGTTGTAGCTACCACGTTTCTTGCCGAACTTTGATTGGGAGGAGACAGCGTTGGAAGATCTTGGGTGAAAGTGTTGCATGGTGTGAACTGTGAGAAGTGAGGGATCTTGGCGGAAACAGACACAGTGGAGGCTTTGAGATGTAACATAAAACAAAGGTTCAGAGCGGGAGAGTTCGCGCCATATTTGTTTTCCTCATTTTCTGTGTTTCATATTTCTTTTATTAAATTCTTGTCTGAATTAAATATAAAAATTAAGTATTTAGGAATCAAATCAATGTTTTACCTTTCTCTTTAAATCAGATTTTATGTTTCTTATTACTGTAATTATAGTTTTAAATTTCCCTCCTGATTTAAATAAATTGCATAATTTATAACTAAAAATTATATTTCAAATTTTTCTTATATTTTTCATGAATAAAATAGATTATAAAATACAATTTATATTTATTTTTAATACTAATATATATATATATATATATATATATATATATATATTAATTAGTGAAGCACACATCATACCTTGTTCACTTGTTCCACGATAAAAATAATAAAATTATTTTTATTATAATTATAAAAATAAAACACTTTTACAATATTTAAAAATAAATTGAGAAACTATTTAAATTTTAAAAACAGACATATAAAAATATAAAATGAATGATATAATTATTTTAATTTTAAAAAAATATATTACTTATAAGATAAAGTCAAAAAATATATACATCTGTCTAGAAAATTCTTTTTTATAATAGTATAGATCTTTTAAAATGATAACATTTGCATCAAGTTGATTGGTTTGTAATTACTTGTCTCAAATATATACCGTCATAATTAATAGTTTCTAATAAATTTTATCTAATCATAAATAAGTTTTTTAAATACAGCATGCACCTTTTCCATTTTTTTTGTCATTTCAAGACTTATTTATGGAAATGAATTTAATACAGCATGCACCTTTTCCATTTTGTTTTTCTTTTCAATACTTATTTATGAAAATTAATAAATATTATAAAATTATTTTGGTAAAATAATTATAAGACTTACTAGCTTTTACCTTTTTTATTTTATTTGGAATAAATTCAGAAGTATAAACTAAGAATACTAAATAAAAAGAAATATACAATTGATAACAGGGAATTTCATTAAATTCAATTGTTAACTTGATTTTGTAAAGATTTATATAATACATGTTAACAATACTGCGGATTAAGAAAACATATTGAAGATACTTACTGTATAACTATTACTATATCATATGGTTAATTTAATTTTATTTGTTTTTATTAAAGCACAAATATTTGTTAAATATGATAAATTAATTCATTTTAATAACTAAAATGTAGATAAATTAAACATATACCATTTTTTTATATTATATACTAGTTAAACAAAAACACAAACGTTTACATGGGTTCATTTTTCTTTATGATAAAACAAAATAATAAAAATCATCATAAAATTAAATTTTATATATATATATATATAAATGTTAACATGTGTTTTTTATGATAATAAAAATAATAAAATCATTAATACTTTTCTATTATCATTATAAAATTAAATACATATAATTTTTGTAACTGTAAATAGTTTTTATTTATTTTATTAAATAAATAATTAAAAAATAATAAATTTAAATATATATATATATATATAATTTTAAAAGCGGTCCTATAAAAATAAATTTGAAAAATAATTATTTTAATTTAAAATAAAATTTATTTGAATGATAAAATTGAATGCTGAATAAAAACACCAAAAAAGAAATTCTCATTCATATATATATATATATAGGTTTGCTAACCTATGTAATCTCTTAGAGTGTATCAAATTTTAGTTGACAAAAATATTTTCATATTATGAATTCAAAGTTTTAAGGTTAAATGTATTTAAATAATTTCTGATTTTTTATTTTAAATTAAAAATAAAAATTATTAAAATATCTTTTTGTTTAAAATATGTCTTTTACACACGCACACGCACACGCACACACACACAGATATACTTAAATGTAAACTTTTTATTTTTTGTTTTCTTTAATTCGATTTCCAATTTATTTAGAATATTCAACGTGAATCATTAAATTAAATAAGTGTTAACCGCATATAACGATTGATTTTACATGTTTTATGTGTATATATGTTGATGAATAAATAAACTCTTTCATAGTTTTTACCTTGTTTTTATTTTTAAGTTTAGTGTGTTTTTATGTTTTATTGTGTTTTGGCTAGTATATGTTTGTTTTATCTTTGATCTTTATTTGAGTGTGTGAAATAAATAAAGAGAAAACAATTATGACGGAGGAAAATAAGTTGGAACTCAAGAAACACATGATTGGACAAAAAATAATTATTTTAGACAAATACTCACTTTATGAGTTATAGAATCACACTCAAGGCTGCAAACAAGAAAAGACTCATCTGCACGGTTATATTGCCATGGACCACTCTCAAACGACCAAAAAATCAGCATTGGGCGTCAAGCTAACTCGTTGGGCGAGTTTGACAACCTAAACCTATGGTATTCAAGTTGTTAGGCAAAAAATTAACTCACCCAGTGAGTTACAAGTCAAGGAGCATCAGTTTTTAGGTCTCGTTGGGTGAGAATGAAATCGCTTGGCGAGTTTGTCAACCTTTACATTGGAAAGTGGGAACTTAATCATGTTTTCACGAGGGTTTTAGGGATTCCTTGTTCTTACACAAATAGAATCGCCTAACGTGCTTGGGAGAGGCTCTTGGAGACTGTCTGGAGTGTTAGGAAGCTCTCTCTCTGCTCCTTCATCCATGGTGGGTTTCCCCTTTTAGGATTGAGGAGGAAGATGGGTCACGAATTGGAGGTGTAGATACAAAAGGAAGTTGCAATTGGATCATGGAGCAACTACCAAGAACCTTGGGAAAGACTTCATCTCTCTTTGGTTTAAATTTCTTCCTCGTCTCTTCAATTTGTAGAACCCTAAGTTCTCTACCATGGGGGTTATTCTTATTTGTTTGAGTTTCTTGATGTTCTTGCCAGTGATAGGCATTAATGTTGACGAAGAAGAATACACAAGAAGCTAAGGAATTTGAGCAATAAGTTAGTCCACCCAAAAAGAGTTTGTGTTTTCTTTTCCTTTTTATTTTCTTTTCATGTTTTACTGATAGTAAGTATAACTTGGTTGGTCTGACAAATATGATGCATTGGTTTAATAACTTTGAGTGAGTTTTGCATGACTTTGAGGAGAACCACTTGTGTTTGATCATAAATTGATTTTGGAGTACATTGAGAATGTGTTGTGATTTAATGAAAACTTATACTTGTGGTTGCTCTCATGTACGTATATCATGAATTTTGTTATTGTTTTTACTGCAGTTAATGGTTGTGGCATATTGTATGACAACCTTAAGAAACCAAAGAACTAAATTGGGTGAGACTTTGTGTCTCAAAGTTTACATCTATTGAGTACTACCACTTTTCGTATATTTTGGGTAAGATTTTGTTCTCGGTTATGTGTATATTTCTACCTTTCATTTGTGTCAAGTTTTGTTATTAAAATTAACTCTATTACAGTCTTTATATTGTTTAACCCTTGAGTTTATCTTGCTTTTGTATTTTATTGTGTTGTAGCTATTTTGTGTTTGTTTTAACTCCAATCTTTGTTTAAGTGTGTCAAATAAGTGATTATGAAGCAATTATGGTGGAGGGAAACAAACTAGACTTCAAGAAAGCATGATTGGACAAGGAAAGTTTATTTTCAAACAAATACCTCCATCAAATGCCTCAAGAATTATGCCTAGCATTGTAATATTAGAGAGTAAACAAAAGTGTAGAGGTATAGGGGGGTTGGGAGTGGAAAATGGGCGTTGAGCGCCACCAGGCTTGTTGAGAAAGGAGTTGTCTCCCTAGTAGAGACATGAAGATTTGAAAGGTGGTGTTAAGCAACGACACATTGGCATTCGATGGTGACAAGTAAGTGGTTGTACCTTCTGTGTTTTATGTGATGGTGCCCAACTTAACTAAGATGATATTAGGCAGTAACAACGTTGAAACGCAAAGTAAAGGGTATTTAATCATGTTTTTCACAAGGATTTTCATTCATTCCTCATTTTACATGAATAAAATTCACCTTGAGTGCTTGGGAAGAGCTCTTTGAGGCTGCAAGGGGTGCTGAGAAGCTCTTCATTCCCTCACTGAGTCTCTTTCTTCATCCATGGAGGTTTTCCTCCTTGGGTTTGGAAAGGAAGATTGACTATGAATTGGAGATGGAGATGTGGAGGGGAGACACAACTGAAGCATGGAGTACCTGCTAAAAACCTTAGGAAATGACTTTTTTATTCTCCATGGTTTCAATTTCTTCTTTTTTTCTTCAATTTGTAACCCTAAGTTCTTCACCATAGAGAACTAAACTTATTTTTTGAAATTAAATGTAATAAGCTAAATTATTGTGTACTTTATGATGTTAAAATTTGTGTTTTTTTCATTTCTATGTTATTATTTGATTTTTATATTTAATGTTTTTTTGTGGCCGGATCACCTACGACTTGATCGATGGTTCTCCAGGAGTTGGAAAATGTCTTTTGAACCTAAAACTGAAATTAAGTAACGATGAAACTTGTATATAGAGATAAAACATGTATTAATACTATTAAAACTCTTGAACTTAATGCATGATCTGAGTTATTGAGAATTCAAGAAATTAAAACTTAATAAGTTATCACATACTCAAAGTTACTAGACATAAGATTGAGTATATCCATGAGTTGATTTTGACTTGAAAATATAATTGATATGATTATACATGCATGAGAATAAAGTGACTGAAATCTATTATATATTCATTTCAATAACAAACCAACTATTTAATAAAAATACAAAAAAATATTATTTTTAATATTGTTGTAGATTACAAAAATTATTATGTATTACACCGATCTTTTATAAGTAAACAATAACTATTTATTACTTGTAACTTATATATTTACCTTCATGTATCATAATTCTAGTTATTTTTTTTTTAAATGACATTTCATTCTATAAATTAAATGCTAAAATAAAAATTAAATCAATCATGTGGAGATAAAAAAAAAGTGTCATTAAGTAAGTTCTAAAAGCTTCACTTTTCTTATTCTAATGTATTCTACTCGAGATTACAAAATCAAATTATCACATCACTTTAATTACTATAATAACTTAATTAAAAAACATAAAGAAAACTAGACACTTAATAAAATAAATTATTCTAATAGTAACTCGGTTGATACTCAAATTTATAAATGACTTAAAATTTAATTGTCACTTTTATCAAATAGAAACACGAGGTAATTGCAATGTAAAATCATAATTTTGTCACTTTATTTGATAAAATGTTAAATATACTTAATATAATATACTTTAAGTATTTAATAAAATAGTTTTTTTAAAATAAACTCAATTAAAATTTTAATTAAATCTCTTCATACTACTTTAATAATTTAAATTTAACTATAATTATTGTAATTTTGAAGTTACCCTTGTGCTTAAATGAAAAGGAGCCCACACCTTTTACATTGACTCTTACGAACCCTCTTATAGTGAACACTGGTATTACGGTTTTCTGATAAAGAGAGAAATTATCGCATCCAGATGAACACGGCCATTAACAAATAATTGATATTCTGTATTTGTATTTGATGAGTTTTAATATTTTTATCGTTTCATAATCCACTTTCGTGGCTATTTGTCCTTTATGCACACAAATTGATGTAATATTTTTGTCATATTAGAAAATCGTAGACCATATTATGATATTTTTTGGATTAAGTAAATTAATAATATATATTTTATGATATTTGTGAACCTAATAAATTGACTCGATATTATTTTATCAATAGAAAATATGTGGTGATTTCAATAATATATTTATTTAATCAAGTTATATTATCTTAAAAAGTATAAATTTAATTATTTTTATAAAATGTTAATTTAATAATTTTTAATTGTGACATTAAATGCATAAAAATTCGTGGCTATATTATACTATTAGATCAATAATTTTTTATTATGATAAAATTATTATTATTATTATTGTTGTTTATAAATAAAATAAAATATTTAATTATTAAAAACCAATTGATATATTGTAATTTTGGAATTTTGAACGTTTTTAAAAGAAATTATACTATGTACGTTAAATCATAATAAAATATAATATGTTTTATATCAAGTTTTAATGATAAAATATAATAAAAAAATAAAAGAGTATATTTTGCGGTAAAATTTAGTTATTGGTAATATTATATTTAATCAAAATAATGTTTTAAATACTTGTTCGCTAACTATTTTAATTATATAATTCTGATAATTATTTGAATTATAAAAGTTTAACTTTTATGATTTTTAATTGTTAAAATTTATAATTTAATCTTTATAAGTATCGCATGTTTTAATATATGTTTGAAAAATAAATAATTGCCAGTAATCGATGAAAATCATTTAGTTGCACATATTCTTTTCATATTGCATCTTTTAAGTAAGTCCCCATAGATATTTCACCGGTATAATTTTTAACAGAAACTACAGAATATTTGAAAATAACGTTTTTGCTTTTTTTTCTTTCTTACAACGTTTTTCGCTTATGCACGCATCCATCAAATATGGTCTACTTAATAGTACTGAAGATGTGATGTTGTCTCGAATCATATCTGTATTAAGATAACCTCACAAGTTCACGGGTTTTAAGGCCACTTACAAGCAAAACCTTTATAAGGATAATATCAATTATTAATTTTTAAATTTTAGGGTCAGAGTGCTTTTTGTCAAAATTTCTTAAAGTATTTTTATTTTTCAATAAACAAAACAACTAATTCTTTCATTAGGAGAAAAAAAATTCAGGTTTTCTGAGTAATGTTTTGTGAATAATGCATACATTCATAAATCATTATTTTTAATGTAATATAATATTTTCTTAATAGTTTTTCAATAATATTTAAAATCAATATAATGTCATCAATTAATTCGTGGGTTGAGTTGGATTTAGATTCAATATGAAATTAACGTTCTAAAATGTATATTTGATTTTCGATTTTTTGGATTAGTTTAATTTTAATTCTTTATTGGATTAGTTTAATTTGAATTCTTTATTGGATTATGTTATGGGTTAATTGAGTTGGTTATTCAGATTTACCGCGGGTCATGTATAGTGAACAAAAATACAGTACAACATGCATGGAAAAAGAGAAAAAAAAAACTGATATATTTTGGTGTGAAATCTAATAATTAGAGTATTTCTTACGTCGGTTAACACGTGATATTTTAACATAATCGAAGAAATTGATGTTGGTTAAACCCTTTGTCGCACTCCAGTTTAACCAAAATTCTAAGTTTTCCCCATCAACCAAAACATGAATATAAAGAATCACAAAATCAAGTAATGAATTGTGTTGTGTCCAGTTTTAGAATGCAAAATAAAAGCTATAAAATACTTAAGTGACACTTAAAACTAATATGACAATGTGTTAATGCACTAAACTAATAATATAAAGAGATTGCCTAAAACTAGTACAATGAACGAATTACTGAAGTATGCAATGAAACGACTAACTGAAAATGAAAATGCAGAAATTACTTATCTTATCTCTATATTTATATGTTTTATTTAATTTACTACATATATTAGTAAAAGTTGTAATTAATTTATCTGTTTAAATTAATTTGATTCCTTCATTCGTGAGATAAGAAACTACATCGATGTCAATTTAAGTCATTTAATTAAAGTTTTTATAATTAAAAATTTAATTTGAATAAAATATATAAATGTAAAGATTAAATAAGTACTTTTAAAAAACCAATACAATAACAAATAATCATATTTAAATCCTGAAAGTACAAATATAATCAAATGTAAATATTTAAATTAAATTATGTTTAATTAAATTTTAAGTCTTGAAAAATTTATAAACTTTTAATTAAGTTTAATTTTTCTATTAACTTCCTGATATGATTTTTAAGTTGGTATTGTAACATATATCTTTTTACATCAACTTATTACTTGTGTAATTTTATAATTTATAATTTTATCCAACCTTACATTTCTTTGGATAGGATTTCACTTCTTTCTTCATAAGGTTCACAACATCTTTATCTTAATCTTTATAATTCCAACGAAATAGGTTGTTCCTCAATCATGTCATTTCCTTTCTCACAAACCAACAACACAAAAACAACCACAAAGGTCAAGGACAGTGAAAATGGAGTTCATGATAATGATTTTCAGTGGTTGAAGGTTGTGACAGGTAAGGGAAGAAGTAGCCTGGGAACAAGAATCAAATGAAACCTGATTTCATTGGAAGGAATGATGAAACCCTAATAAAGAATATAATATTTTAATCATCTAAAAACAATCACATGTTAACAGAAAAAAAATCAATTAAAAAATATAACTTTTTGGGTACTTAATAAATTATAAGAGTTTAATTAATTTTTTTTTAAAATTTATCAAATTTCTAAAATTTAATTGAATTTAAAATTATGAATTACTATAAAAAGAAGTTTATTCCTTCACGCATGTTAACCCAATCATGTGTTTGTATTTTATGATTGGAAACTGGCCAGGTGAAGCACGCCTTCCATTATATAATGTTATTATAATGTTACAACTTCCATAATCTCTTTGTGTGGTCCTTGCAATAGAAAGATCATTTTATAAGCTGTTTAAAAGAAAAATTAAAAAATGTGAGTAGATACAAAATAACATAAATACCTAAAAAAAGAATATATTAATTATTTATTCTATGGAATCACCTTCTTCTTTCCATTTTATCATGATAATGACTTGTTTAAGTATTTTTCTTATTATTTGTGAATTAATTTGAGATTGAAAAAAGTTGAAAGTGAAAGTGTGAAGATTAGATGTGGGGATTTGTTGATACATTGAAGGAGAGCAAGGGTGGTCCCACTTACGAAAACCATGTGCGCCTTGTTTTAAACGTGGAGTCAATTCTTTAGTGTATATATTACTTCCCACCTAACTTTTTAAAACTTCGTCAGGACACGCGTTATTAGATTTCTTTTCGTTTTTTCACCATTCTTGTGTAATTTCATTTGGTTCAAGTTAAAAAATATATAAACGATTTTATTACAAAATGAATTAAAAACAACTTATATAAAAAATTATATAAAAGTGAGGTCACAACTTGATAGTATTTCAATTCAAGAATAAAATGAACAAAAGACATATTATGTTATACGAATACTTCAGTTATAAATAAAATGAAGTAAGTATTATATATATAAAATGATTTTATTTATGAAAAATGAAATTGTCACAATATCATACGAAGTTCATTTTATTTAAGAACTAAAGTCATGTCAAAATAGTATAATTTTATTTTTAAAATAGAAGTCGTCATAACTTGACATGATATTAATTTATTTACAATAAAATCATTTAAATTGGATACATTGTTTTATTTACAATAAAGTCATTTAAATTGGATACAATTTTTCTGTCAAGTTCGCATGACTTATTTATATGAGGGTCCTTTTTAAAATTTATATTATTATGATAATTTTAGAATAAAATTACACCAGTTGAAAAATCATTTTTTTTTTTTACTTTACTTCATTTCATCTTTGTATCTCATAATATAATATAATAAGATCTTGATTTTTATTATAGTAATTATTTTAAAACTTTTTGCTTGAAGTATTTTTAATTAAAAAGCTAAATATATTTTTAACTTTTAAACTATCACGCAATTTTCTTTTATGTTCCTTTTCCAAACTTTGATTAATTTTTCTCTTTCTTTTTTTAGAAAGTCTCGTATTTAGTCATTAATGACCAACATTATTAGTTTTTCTTCTGACATTACTAAGAGCGTGTCACATCTTCAATATGTGTACAATTAATATTTCAAATTAAATTGAAATTAAGTTATAATGTTCAAACAAAGAGGATATGAGTTGTGAGTTTTCTCTTAGAATCAATGAAGATGAGAAGAGCAACCATTCGTGGAATTTGTGTTCGAAATCAAGGGTTTGATCAACGAAATCACAATTTAGCATTTGAAGATTAATAAAGAGGAAAAACTTTAATTTATGGAGTTCATCTTGGGGGAAGATACATAAGTTCATTCTTTGTGTTTGTGGGAATATATGGTGGGATTGAGGATCTAAGGTTTCAACATGTAGGGTTCTTTATTATTGTAAATTATGTAATTAATTGGTAATTTAATTTGAAAATTATTGTTGTAGTGTGATGAAATATGAGAGTAGAGGATTTGGTTCTACACGGATGAGCATTAGTTCGAGAATGTTGCAAGGATGTGGGTCATCTTCACAATTAGCATCAAAAGTTAGTGGATATAGGAAAATATTGTTGATATTGAAAGAAACTACTTTGAAGAACAAAGGAAGATTATATTTGAGATGTAAAAATTGGACAGTAGTGAAAAAATGCTTTACTTATATTGATGAAGTATTTATTGATGGTTTGTAATATTTCTTGCAGATCAATTCACATTGTAATTACTTTGAATGAGTTGATGAAGGAGATTCTAAAATTGAAGCTATTGTACAAACAAAAAAGTGGAGAAGAAGTTTGTTTTGAAAAGAGGAAAGTTGTACTGGTTTAACGAAGAAGAACTAGAAGTTGAAGAGAAAATTACAACAACATATAAAAGTTAGAAAAATTATGCTACTTTTGTTTGTTGTATCATGAGCAGTAACAATTTTGTTTTTTTACTTTGTTATGTTTTTGCTAAAGATTAATTGTTATTAGTATTATAATATTAATTTAAAGTAATATGATAGTTTTGGCTTGTATCAATAATGTTGACAAAAACATTGGTACTTTAGTTTATTGGTTATTACAGAACAATGATGTTATAAAACTTTAGTGATGTTATGTTGTATGAATTTAAGCATGTTATATGAGTTAAGCATTTAATTTATTTTTTTCAAATTTAAATTGATTACACATGTTACACTTCATAACAATGTTTTTCTTTGATAATTTTGAATGACTCACATGTTCATTGGATTTCGTTCTTCGTAGCTCTTAAGCCTCTGAGGTGGTGTTTTATAAATGGGTGGAAATATTCCTGGACCATTACTTTTAGACCACAATTGCTATCCATTGATTGGGACAATCAATGGTCATCATAGTCTCTACCTACTATAACTAATAATTGATCACTATAAGATGTCTTTAGATGATAACCATCAATATCGATGAAGAATATGCAACCACCCAAGAAGTTGCCCTTGCAACCCTCTAAACACATGTAAAAACATTGAAACCTTGGTACCATATGAAAATACGGAACATGAAGTTATCGGGTGAAATTCAAAATTCGGTGGCATTTCTTTGGGAGATATTTTTATTGTTTTTATCAATAACTGTAAACAAGTATCACACCTTACTTCCTTAAATGCATGAGTAAAGCTACAACACAAAATATGCACTACTAATAAATAAAAATTGTTTAGGGTGAGGGCCCTTGGTTGGGCTTGTGGTTGTCGTAGGCTAGACGGGTTGTTTTGTAGATTGAGCGATTTTTGGGTCGTTTAGCGTCATCAAAAGCCCATTCGAATGTACATGCATAAGGTACTCGATGCTAAAATCAATAAATGACCATTTGGTTAACAATCAATGCATATGTTAAAGTCACGCTTGAGACCTTTATATAACTAATGGGCCTTTACCTTTTTATCAACATAATTATGGCCCAATCGTACCTTAATATACATTAAGAGATTGATTTGTCGATACTTTTAATTTGACCATGCTGTGATCAGTTGGCCATGCTGTTTCATCTAACCATGTTGTGATTAGCCAGTCGTATTGTAACTAGTTGATCCAAAGTGAGCGACCAAAGAAGCTCTACTTAGAAAAGATTTGGTGTTGAAGTTCAACCGGAGGACATCAACCTAAAGAACTCAATATGATGAAAATTGACTTTAAAAATGTCAACCTGAAAAGCTCAACATTATAGAGATTGATCCAAAAAAGATTGACCTAAATAGCTTAACATGATGAAAGTCAATCTAAAAAAAATCAATATAATAAGGTCAACCTGAAAAGTGTAACATAATAAAAATCAACCTAAATCGACTTATAAAAGGTTAATTATACAACTTCAAAAAATTTCACCTGAACAAGTTCAACCTTAAAAAAAATTTGCAATGAATCAACTTTAAATTTTGGAGAACTTAATTGTATATATATACATACACTAAATAAATATTTTATATATTAAACACACCAAAAATAGAATACATGATAATACACAATACGTATTCAAATTGTATACTTTATTAAATTTTACGTGATTTCTAACATAATTAGCCAACAATGTACTCGAGGCTAAGCATCTCTAATGTTTTTAATTAACATGTGATCTAAACTAAATAAAAAATGTTATCCTCTAGAGTAGCATAGAAGATTCATGAATTTAAACACAACAAATGTTTTTAAAGTGATTTTTCAAATGCATGAAACAGTTACTCTGATTATTGTTTATGAAATGAAACTGACACACGTATTTGTATTGACAAATGAAATTATTGACGATGGATGGGCCATAGACTCACGCCATGTGTCTGAAATAGAGTCTGAGGTTCACACGCAACGACACCATTTGCTTATGCTTGTCTCAATAATAATTATAAAGAGGATGATATTTCTACTTGAAAAAATATTCATTTGACAGCTCATTTCAATAATAATTAAATCTGAAGACAGAGAATAAAATGTTAATATTTAAGTGATGATGAAGTAGATATATTATTAGTCTTTTTTGGTTCGAAATATCACTATCGTGTAAATATATATTGATATATTCATAGCTGAATCCGGAAGCACCATCCTTTGATATTTCTGAGTTTATACTGAGCATGGCTTCATCGATGGCAACCATGGTCGTCCCTTTCCCCCAAACACTGAAGAGCCAAGCCCGCAGCTTTCTATCCCAACCACCAAACACCGTAATGAAACTCAAACCCAAACACACCAAAGCTTTAAAAACTTACCCAACAAACGTAACATGCAGTGCCACGCTTTCATCTTCTCTGGAGACCATTGAGAAGCAAGAGGAAGGGAAGAAACAAAAGGAAGTGGCGGAGGTGTGGCGCAAGATCCACGGGGAGGACAACTGGGCCGGCCTTCTGGATCCCTTGGACCCGTTAATGCGGACCGAGCTGATCCGCTACGGGGAGATGGCCCAGGCCTGCTACGACGCCTTCGACTACGACCCCTACTCCAAATACTGCGGCAGCTGCAGGTTCTCCATACCCGAGTTCTTCCAAAGCCTCGACATGCCCAACGTGGGATACAACGTCACACGTTATCTCTACGCCACGGCCAACATCAACCTCCCAAAATTCTTCCGCAAATCGCGGTGGCCCGACAAGAAGTGGAGCCAGCACGCGAACTGGTCGGGCTTCATAGCGGTGTCGGACGACGCGACGAGCAAACGTCTGGGGCGGAGGGACATCACGATCGCGTGGCGAGGGACGGTGACGAACGTGGAGTGGGTGGCTGACCTGACGAATTTCCTGAGACCGATCGCTCCCCTCATCCCGAGTCCCGACGAGGGTATAAAGGTGGAAGCCGGTTTCTTGGATCTGTACACGGACAAGGAACAGGAGTGTGGGTATTGTAAGTACTCGGCGAGGGAACAGGTTCTCGGGGAGGTGAAACGGTTGATGAAGATTTATGCGGATGAAGAGGTGAGTATTACGATAACGGGGCATAGTCTGGGGAGTGCGATGGCGATACTGAGTGGTTTTGATGTAGTGGAAAGTGGGGCGAGTGTGGGAAAGAGTGGGAGAAAAGCGCATGTATCGGTGTTTTCGTTTTCGGGGCCGAGGGTGGGGAATGCGAAGTTCAAGGAGAGGTTGGAGGGGGAGCTGGGGATAAAGGTGTTGAGAGTGCATAACAGGCACGACCTTGTGCCGCAGTCGCCGGGGTTTCTGTTCAACGAAGGGTTGGCACCGTGGCTGGTGAAGCTGGTGGATTGGTTGCCATGGTGTTATCTCCACGTTGGGCAGGAGTTGGAATTGGATCATAAGCAATCACCTTTCTTGAACCCCAATGGGGATGCTGCCTGCGCCCATAACTTGGAGGCTCACTTGCACTTGCTCGATGGGTCAGTTCTTTACTTCCTTACACTTATTCTTTTTTAATATTTTTTTTATTATCATACTACCATACTTTAAATCCAATCCAAAAATTACTTATATTATAAAATATTTTTTAAAAAATATGTGTTAACTTATCTTTTACCAAATTCTCTTCGCAAAAGTTGTTTTTTCAACAGTTTTTACACACAAATCATAGGTTGCATAAATCATGCAGTTAAAAAATACAACTCAGATTCAGAAATGGATGACGATATCTTAACAACTTTTTTCCAATTTTATATTTAAAGTGGATCAATCATATATGTTAATAACTTTTTCTAATAATTTTTTTACAATAAATTATGTGTCATTATTTTATTGATATGTATATTTGAAACGAATCAATAAAAAACTATTATGTTGTATAAAAATTGTTAAAAAAACATTTTTTTTAATCTTTTTCCTGATGTATTCACTGTCATCCTTTGCAGAGAAGTGGAAACAGGAAAGTGTCCAATTTAATAAATCGAAAAATAACACAAACAAAAAGTAGCAAACGAGTTTTTAAACAATGAAATATAAAAAAATTACAGAAATAATTCGTAAAAAATGCGTTGAAGAAGGAGACAAAATACTACAATGTAAAGTCATCTGTATTAACTTTTAAATTTTACTCTAATACAATATCTTCTGACAAATAATATTTTTTTAAGATTTTTAATCTTATATCTTATGTTATATCAACATGCTATCTTATCATAAATGAGATCTCAAATAATTGCATCAATAGTTATGGAAAATGATATTTTAAAACGCATGTTGTTTTATTTTTGTCCTGGAGTCAGTCAGCATAAATATGGCAACAGTTGTAAATATCCGGAGTTCGGGAGGGGACCAGCAGGCCCATTCCTCTTGACAAGTTCAGAAAACAAATTAAATTAAATGGGGCCCATGTTTTCATATATATATATATATATATATAATCTTTTATAAATAAAAATATTATCAATATAAATTTTACACATTTATAAGTAATTATTTTCCATTTATAAGCAATTTTATTTAACTTTAAAGAATGCATATGCATGGATTTTTTTTAAATAAACTTTTATCTTTATATAACTCCAATTAAGCATGTCTTAAATTCTTCGTAAAGTAATGATGTTAACCAGAATCACGTTCTCGTGATATCATATTTCTTTAGAACTATTATTATAAATGCATCTAATGTTAAAATAATATTAATATACTTAAAAATATTATTAAACTTTTCTAAAACTTACTTCTTTTATTTTACAAATACACATTCTAAATTTAGATGTTATCTTATTGGATACTTATATTTGATATCATTCATAAAAAAAAAACAAATCATTATAATGAATTTATTTTTTTATGTCTGAAATATTATTTATAAAAGTAAAAGGTAAGAGAGTTGATATTGAAAAGAAATAAGGTGTTGAATTTCTTCCATAGTAGATTTTAGGTTTAAAAGCAATGATAAGATGATATAAGTATGAGAAATTGATGTGTAAGTTTTGATTATGGCAGATACCATAGGAAGTATGATCCATTTAAGAGAACGAGTGAGAGGGACATTGCTTTGGTGAACAAGTCATGTGACTTTTTGAAGGACGAGTATACAGTGCCACCAAACTGGAGGCAAGACCTGAACAAGAACATGATGAAGACTGAAGGTGGACGGTGGATGTTCACTGATCGCCAAGTGTCTCAAGATCCACACCACCAAGATATTGATCCCCATCTCGAGGAACTCGGTCTCTTCTCTTCTGATAAATCAACCAATAAGTGACTATGCTTCACACACAAACAATCACCATTCTCCACTTTCCTAAGTAGTCACTACCATAAGAATGGCTAGTCACAAACAGATTAAGAAAGTCAAATTATTAAACTTTTCTTTATCAATATTAATACTGCAAAAGTGTCCAAATATCTCTATATTTCATATCACACTACCATAATTTTTTTAAAATATTGTTGTCTACGTTTTGGAATATATAATAAAAGGTTTGAGGTTATAAATAATATTTTAATTTGTTGAAGAGTTAAATTAAAATATTAAAATTTAAGAAAAAGTAACTGGAGGTCATATGTGAGCATATAGTATTATTTTTATTCTTTTCTCTTTATTCTTATTAGAAAATAAAATCAAGATGGAATTTAAGAATAAAATATTAATCTATGTTGTTTTTAATGATCAATCATTATACGTTTTTATTTTTTTTGTTACGAAGGGATTTGCTTTGTTTAAGAAAAAGTTATTGTTCTTTGATTATTGATCTAATATACATAATCTAACATTATAGAGATTGAAACGTAGGAATAATCACAAATCTTTTTTTTGTTTTCTTTCTCTCACATGAACAAAAGTATTATCTTCAATGGAATTCTGACTCGATTTGTTTGTTTTTATCATATCGAAGTTTCACTAAGTTTGTTTGTCTTGATTGGATTTAAATTGATTTGGTTTAACATGGATTTGCGATAGATAAGCTCAGCTTGAGTTTAGGTCGACTCAACATAACATAATTATAAGTCAATTTGCTTTGACTTTAATCTAACTAACTCACCACCACCTAAATTTAAATAGACTTAAACCAAAACTGACTTGATTCAATTTGAGTTTGGGTCAAGATGACTTGATATGAGATTGGGTCACTTAGCTCGACCTGGGTCCAAGCCAACTTGGCTTGACCTAAGTTGTCCCAGCTTGACTTGGGTTAAGGTCAACTCAATTTGCCATGAGCTTGGATTGTCTCACCTCAACTTGAGTTTGACCCTCTTACCTCAAACTTGGGCTAATTTACTTGAACTAGGTCAGAATTGACTTGAATGGATTTAGATTTATGTTAACTCTAACTCAATTTAGACTTAAGCTAACTCAACTCAACTCAATTTAGATTTAGACTTATTAGTCTTGATTTGTACTTGGAATCAACTTTAGTTGATTTTTGATTCAAATTAACTTGACTTCTAATTAAGATTATTTCATCACAATATTAAGTAAGTAAGATCATTTTAACTCAATCCAAATGTATGTTGATTTTGAATTTTTAAAATTCAAAAAATTATTCAATTTATATACGATCAAAATCCAATAAAATGAATTAAATTTAAAATGAAAAAATATACATTTGAATTTAAAATAATATATTTAAATATATATTCAAAGTAAAATAAAATACATTTAAATTATTATAAGTTAAATTTTCTTTTTGCTCACACTTATCACAAAGGAATGTTTCATGGTTGAAAGCAAACGGAACACAACAATATCAAACTGTGAAGACAGAGATAGCAGAGTAAAGTAGGGAAAACTTTTTTCCAACAACTTACAACATTTTAACAATTAATCTATGACAGTTTTTGATTGGTACTTTTGAAATATATTTTTATAAATATTTAAAATGGATCAATATACTTTTGACATGCATTCATTCTCAAAAAGTTGTTAACTTTTAGTTGTTACCATATAATAAGTAAAGTAAATAGTTGTGTTGTGTGCACTATTGCCATCTGGCATTGTCATTGCCGACCACATTTACCATTTTATCCACTACAAATAGTATTTTATTAACAAACTAAAATGTTCTTCCTTTTGCTACATTTAAAATAGGTTTAATGTCTCCGTAGGTCCCTATTTTGGTCATGAATTTCAAATAGGTCCTCGTCATTTTCGGCGTTTCAATTGAGTCCTTGTTTTTGTAAAATTGAATCAATTACAGGCCTGCCGTTAATTTGGATAAACGTCCGTTACGGTATTGGTTAGGTGGCATGGTTTAGTGCAGTAACTAATCTGACGTGGCATTTAAAACGGTTTTTGTATTAAATAATTGGTATGCACGTCTGATTATTCAGTTTTGGGTAAGGGCATACTAGGAAATTTGAAAAAATTCAAGGCCAACAGGTTTTAATTGACGAATGCACATGAGATTGGGGGAAGAAATTGAGGGTTTTTAATATTAGGGTTCGCGTGAGAGGCCAAAAATGGGATCCTAAGTTGGATCCAAAAATCAGGTGTATCTTTGTTCGATTGGAAGTGGGAGGGTGCGCGTTCTTTGTTGGATTCGAAGTGGGAGGGTGCGCGTTCTTTGTTCGATTCGAAGTTGGAGGGTGCGCGTTCTTTGTTCGATTCGAAGTGGGAGGGTGCGCGTTCTTTGTTCGATTCGAAGTACGAGGTCGAAGTTGTAGTTTTGCGACGCAGCTGGGTGTAGTACTAGTTGTTCGAAGAGAATGTCGAAGGAGCACTCTTGGTATTCATCGAGTTGCAGTGCCAGGCGGAAGGAAAATGGTACGCCTTCACCGATCTGCTACTGTGGTCAAAGTTGTGTGGTGAGAACTGCCAAAACTACGAAGAATCGGGGCAAGCAATTTTGGGGATGCTCCAAGTATAAGGTATGTTAGATTCAACTCAACCTAATCAAGTTCTGGTACTGTTTGTGAGAAGAAGGTGGTACTCCCTAATGAAGTTGAATGCTGTCTTTACAGAATGGTGGTGAAGAAAGTGGTTGCAACTTCTTCGAATGGTGCAATGATATTGGTGGTGACGAAAGGGGAAGTTTGTTCAACAGTGAAGGAAAGAAAGAAACACTAGTGAAGAGTGAAGACATGGATAGTACTAGGAAAATGATACTGAATTTACAAAAATCAGTTTTCATTGTTGAAAAGTTGATGAAGGTGGTGATGTTGTTGGTGTCTGTTTTATGTGTAATACAGATAGTTTTAGTTTCAATGTTGATGACGAAAGGATGATTCCTTGTAACTTTGTTGTAGGTTTTGTCTGTTGTAATGAAATGAATGAAATGAATGAAATGGAAGAGTTGTTATAAATTCAGTCCATATACTGTGTACAAAATTACTGCTAAATTAAACAATTGTTATAATGGTAAATCATATTTATAGAATAAGCAGTTTGATTGACGAAATGCTAAATTACAGCATTGTTATCCTGATCAGACCACAATTTGATTGTTACATTGCTGAGATAGTATTGACGAGCGTCCAATGCGGGTCCTATCTTGACGAGCGTCCACTGCGGGTCCTATCTTGACGAGCGTCCAATGCGGGTCCTCGCTGGACGAGCGTCAACTGCGCGTCTTCGCTGGACGAGCGTTCGGTTTAGTCGTCCTCCCTCGTGTACCGCTCGTCCACCTACGTCCGTGCTCAAGACCGTTCGGTGTGGTCGTCCTCCCTTGTCTAGCGCTCGTCCAACTACGTCCGTGCTGAAGAGCGTTCGGTGTGGTCGTCCTCCCGTGTGTAGCGCTCGTCCAACTACGTCCGTGTTGAAGACCGTTCGGTCTGGTCGTCCACCCTCGTGCATCGCTCTTCCAACAACCTCCGTGCTGCAGAGCGTTTGGTCTGGTCGTCCCCTATCGTTGTATATAAGACGTCCGTCCAAGAAGGAAATTGTAATATAACCAAAACATTTTAATACATCCAAAACAGTTCCTGGTCATTGACAAAATAGTTCCTGGTCATTGTAATACATCCAAAACAGTTCCTGGTCATTGACAAAGTAGTTCCTGCTCATTGTAATACATCCAAAACAGTGTAATACATCCAAAACCATACATAGTTGGCATCATTGTAATACATCCAAAACCATACACACATCTATAGTTCAGCAAAATTACAAAGCAGTAAAACAATCAACCTTGTTCCTTAGACTATTACATAACCAAAGTTCCTTAAACTTGGCATCGTTGTCATTTATACAGACATCTATAGTTCAGCTTGCTCATCATTCATACACACTTCAGATAATTGCGATGATGGCATGATTGGTTCTTGGGTTGCTTTCGGGCAACGACTCCTGTTGTGCCCAACCTCCCTACATATCCCGCATCTCTTCCGCAAACCACCCTTGCTCACTCGTGAATCATCCTTTCTGATCTCCCACTGCTCCAGTCTTCTTTTCCTTTTAGGTCTTCCAGGCATAACCTTTTTCCTAGGAGGCATGACATCCGGATGTGGTGTTAGGTCCCACATGTTGTTGCCGTTGATGGGATATACGATTGATGCATAGGTTTCTTCATAGGTGGACTTTAGAAAGCAAGCCGGAATGAACTGCTGGCCATCAATATTAAGAAACTTCATTGCGGCAAGGGAGTGACAACATGGAATTCCTGTGATGCTCCATCTCCTGCACGAGCATGAGAACTCGTCTATGTTTACAACAAATTTTTCTCCACTTTGGGAGACGTGTCTTACTTCAAACAGTTTGTGTGCTGACCAGCTATAAAGAAATAAAAAATTTAAACAACACATTTAAGTGTATGACATAAAGTTTACCAAGGAATGAATAAACATTTATGAAGTTATGAAGAAAGTTACCTAGGTATCCAATTCTTGGTTGCTTGGGATTCCTTTGTAAATCTGGCCTGGATCTTTGGACAAATTGGTCCTGAAAATGATTGTATCTTATCCCTGTTTTTTGCCCATCTTTGCATTATGTATACCCTAATTTCTTCCAGCATTGTTATGATTGGTTTAGTCCTGGTGTGAACCAAGACACTGTTGAAAGCCTCACTGATATTGTTGACCAATGTGTCACATTTTGGTGTTGGACTGAATCTGGACCTTGACCAATATCTACAACAGATGATATATACACATGTTAAAACTGCAACTAATATGGACAAACATAAAATAATATACAAAGGGCAAAAATAATTAATACAAATTGTCAACCTTGGAGGGATGGCAATCAAATGCTTGAATGCGTCTTCATTTATATCTTTAATGTTTCTCATCTCCCTTTCCCAGTTTTGTGGATGAGTGGCAGTAGCTGCCCTCCACATCAGCTGTTTCAGATTTTTACCAGGAAACTTTTTCCTAAAGTTTGAATATAAGTGTCTGACACAAAATCTCTGGTCAACACCTGGGAGTAACTGTTGTATGGCTGGTAGTAGACCCTGTGGTGTTAACGTAAATGATTTATCACCATATCAAATTAATGAACCAATATACGAAAGAAGCAATTTAAATATGATTATTACCTTTTGTTGGTCCGAGACAAAAGTAATTGAAGAACACACTTCTCCACCACCAAGATCATCAATTAAAAGTTCCAAAAACCACATCCATGAATCTTTGTTTTCGACTTCTACCACCGCATATGCAATGGGCAACATTTGATCATTTCCATCCCTCCCAACAGCCGTCAACAGCTCACCACCATACTTCCCTTTCAAAAAGGCTCCATCTAATCCAATTATTGGCCTACAGCAGACAAAACTGTCTTTGCATGCCTTCAGACAACAGTAAAATCTCTTGAAAATTAACTCACCCTCATTATTCTCAACATGGACCTTAACTGTAGATCCTGGATTTCTTTCCAACAACTCATGCGCATAATCATATATCCTCTTATATTGCTCATTAAAGGACCCATCAATTTCATTAGAAGCAATAGCTTTGGCTCTATAAGCCATAGACCTTGATATACCTATGTTCCACTTCCTTTGAACTTTTTCACGAATATCAACACCCTTCATCTTAGGATTTTCCTGAACTGTTTTCACCAACTTTTTGCTCAACCACTTGGCGTCAACTAACTTCAGGTTGAACTCCCTGCTGCATGTATGAATGTCTTTTTTAGTTCTCAGCTGCCATGATTTTACAGCCTCCATATAACCAAAGTATATGGTCCATGGGCATTCTCCTTTTGCACCAAAGCACTTCATCCTCAATCTTCTCTTGTCATTTTTTACAAACTTTATATTCCTCCCATTTTCCAAGGCATACCCTTTTACAGCATCTAAAATATCTTGCTTTTCTGCAAAAAAAGTCCCAACTTCCCATGTAAAGTCTACCATACTTTTTGGCATACAAAAAATACCAAACCTCCCATAACCTTCACTGTCATTAACCTCTTCATCACTATCTGTTGCACTAAGAAATTCCTCAGATTTCCACTCAAAATCTGACAATCCTCTATCGTCATGATCATCACATTCAACACTGACATTATCACGGTCATCATCACTATCATAAAGACTTTCTACTTCTACTTCTACTTCGACATTACAATCTACATCACCATCTATATCACATTCAACACTCACATCTACTAGGCCCTCTAAGCACTCATTAATTCCATGTACATCACCTTCTTCAGTAGATGTACTCCAACTACAAAGATAAACTTCATCCTCCACGACTCCTTCACACACATTCAACTCTTGCTCTTCTTCAACCTCATGCAACTCTTGTACGTGACCATGACCTTCAACCTCTACTTCAACAGCACCACCATCTTCTTCACCCTCGTTCACCTCTTCTAAGTCACCATCAACTACATCATTTACTTCAACACCGTCACCATCTTCTTCACAAACATTCACCTCTTGTAAGTCACCATCAACTACATCATTTACTTCAACACCGTCACCATCTTCTTCACAAACATTGACCTCTTGTAAGTCACCATCAACTACACCATTTACTTCAACACCCTCACCATCTTCTTCACAAACATTCACCTCTTGTAAGTCACCATCACCTTCACCATTTACTTTAACAGAATCACCATCTTCTTCAACCTCTTTTTGTACTGTACCATTACCTTCAACTTCTCCTTCATCATTAGTAATGTCTTCAAGCATATGAATGACTTCGGGATCAGAAACTACATGGAGAACGTATAAGTGAACTTCACCATTAAGCCTAGCTAAGTTAGCCATATGCATGGCACCTCTGTCATCAATCAATTGTTCCAACCTATTTTCCAACACTAAACCCCCTCCTAAACAGTACCATAAATCTTTAAAATTCTCATATCCTAAACTTTTCACTACACTGACAATCACAAAAAAACTCCACGTGTCAGGGTCAAAGGACAAAGTTGTTGTCTCCCCTTCATACTTTAGGGTACTATCATTAATGAACTTTCCTCCATGGTGGAACACACACACAATAGCGTCCTCCATTACGCACAACACACAATAAATATATCTACAGACCTATTATGAAAACATATCACGACAAAAAAAATATATATTAAAACAGGCACAGAGATCAAATAACTTTAAACATACGCACTCAGACAAAGTCAAATAACTTTAAACATACATGGGGGACCACCAAAATGCAATCAAAACCAGAGACCAAACCATACAGCAATGGGGGACCACCACAAGTGATTGTAGTTTCGATTGAATCAAAACGAATACAATAAAGCAGAAACACTTACCTCCACTGACCACGTGCTTCAGCTTCTTGCTTCCAACAACAAAAGGACCCACAGACACCGCCCACTGCATGCACTCTGCCGCTTCAGTCTCGAACTTACGATCGCGATTTTTGGCCTCTCACGCGAACCCTAATAATAAAAAGGTTTAATTCTTTCCCCAATCTCAGTTGCCCTTTTAATTTTTTCAAATTTCCTACTTTACCCTTACCCAAAACTGAATAAACACACGTGCATCCCAATTATTTTATACAATAACCGTTTTAAATGCCACGTCTGCACTCAACCATGCCACCTAACCAATACCGTAACGGCCGTTTCTCCAAATTAACGGCAGGCCTGTAATTGATTCAATTTTACAAAAACAAGGACTCAATTGAAACGCCGAAAATGACGAGGACCTATTTGAAATTCATGACCAAAATAGGGACCTACGGAGACATTAAACCTAATAAAAAGGTTTAATTCTTTCCCCAATCTCAGTTGCCCTTTTAATTTTTTCAAATTTCCTACTTTACCCTTACCCAAAACTGAATAAACACACGTGCATCCCAATTATTTTATACAATAACCGTTTTAAATGCCACGTCTGCACTCAACCATGCCACCTAACCAATACCGTAACGGCCGTTTCTCCAAATTAACGGCAGGCCTGTAATTGATTCAATTTTACAAAAACAAGGACTCAATTGATACGCCGAAAATTATGAGGACTTATTTGAAATTCATGACCAAAATAGGGACCTACGGAGACATTAAACCTTTAAAATAACTATAAAGCAAAACCACTTTATTATCCTTCATCAATTTAATCAATTTAACTATTTCTGATGCAAATTAAGAATGATCAATCTAACTGATAAACAACTAGCAAAAATAAACTTTTAGCTTAGATAATATAATTTATAATATAATACATAATTTTTTAACTTTTACATGGTATAATACAGAACCTTTTAGATCATTCCATCATACATCTTTCCAAAGCAATTACATCGACAGTATGCAGGAGGAAATCATGAAAAAAAAGAACTCTGTATTTATGGTTCTTAAACTTCAATGGTATTTGAAATTGCTTTGGTTAACACCGCTAAATAAGGATTCATATCAATTGAATTATATTTACTGTGCTTGCACTTCGGAGTTCGTCGTAACATAATGCAATTAAACACATTAAATGATTTTTTCACCCATTCGTTTAATTTTTAAAAAAAATTAAAGTTACTTTAATGCTCTTATTTTAATTAGGTTCCATAATCTTTCCATATTATCTTTAATAAGTCCTTCTGATAGGATTCAAACAAAATAAGATGAAAGTTTCATATTAGATAAAATGAAAAAAAATTGTAAATTTATTGTTTTAAAATTTTGGAACGGAAATAATATTATCGTCTTTTATATAGACTTGTTTACAATTTATTAACACTAAATCTCCCTGTATCTCTTCTCAAACAAACCTGACGGTGTAATCAAAGTTAGATTCACCTTGGTGAGGGCTAAGCCAGTATATGGCATAAAGTAGGTAAATCTAGAAGTGATTTTGAGAACCATTAAATCTAGAAAACTTATACATTAACACTTCAGGTTACACATGATACCCAATACATGAACATCTCATATAGTAGATGACATTCAAATGAGACATAGAATTGCACATTCAATACAAATTATAACTAAGCTGAATTATAAGTTAGAGGCCCAATCACAATTTTATATATAGATTTTATCTCTACAGTTATTACAAGAACACTTATCTTCATTGTCACGAGTAATTAGATGTTTACATGTCCGTCTAAATGCATATAAATGATCCACGTAATAATGTAAGAAAGATAATAGAAAAGGCGCATATTTTTGTTCACATGTATTTGTAATGTATATTTTTCCACTTCCACTTAATTTCAGAGGGCTAGAATAGATGTTATAGTACCAATAAACAGGCAACCTCGGAAAGCAAAAGGCATGCATGTATGGAATAAGCTATGTGAAACCTCTGCATATGGAGAAATCAATAACTTGAGAAGATTGAAGATGAATACACAAGTAGAATTTTAATACAACAGAGGAGGAGATGAGTGTTTGGAATTTATACGATGCATAATGAGTCGGTGTTTAGAGGGACATTCCAGACTCTTCATCCTCTTCAAGAGTGGAAGTGTAGACAAAGAAGAGAGCCCATATAAGAGCAAAGACACCCAACAGGATCCAACCAAGAAGGTTGTTGCTAAGCCCAAAGGGAAGCCCTGTCCCTTCAGTGCTAAGTCTCTCATCCACCAAAGCCATGGCTGGGCTTGACATGGTTGCGGCGAATGCAGCTGCTAGCAAGGATGTTCCCATTCCCACCTTTGAACTGCTTTCCTGCAAGGATGGTTTTTCCTCCATCGAGCATCTCACTTTCCCTGCCCTACTACCCATTGCTGGCAATCCTATACAGTTATGTTTGCCATATATGAACGATGTTATGTTAGTTATTGTAAGAAAAAAGGTCGTTGGTTCATTAATAAGCATAGTCTAAAACCAAACTATCAGTCTAAATGTGAAATATGAGAACCCTGAAATTGCTACGTCTTGTGTTTCACTACGTTGTGAGTACAAGAAAATGAGAAATAGAAACAGATCAATTGATTGCAAATTCTGAAAGAAATCAAATATATTATCTTCCTTGAGGGAAAAACTCACCAAGAACGGTGGAGGATGAGACCCCAAAAGGTCGCTTGAGTACAAGACCTGTGCGAGAGATCGATGTTGTAGGGGTGCCGGCGATGATGGATGCCATTTTTCTTCAGTGATGAATCAGAGTACGTCTACGCTTCTGTAGCGGTTGCAGTTTATTTCATACGCAATAGAAAATATTTCAAAATTGTCACTATTATTATCGGCCACCACACACCATAGATAGGCTGAAAACCCGTCGTTTGATATCCATATCTGCAAAAACCCAATAATTGTTCTCCACGCGTCACATAATCTCTTCATAGCCCCATATTATTTTACCCGATCGAAGCTGATACTTTACAACGGTAACAAAGACTTAGAAGATATTTGAATTTATCTTATGACAGTATTAAAAAAAATGCAAAAATATTTATAATCGATTTTCAGCTTATGTTTTAAAAATATTTAGGACAATTAATGAAAACGACTTAAAATGACGCAAAAACATTCTAAATATAGTTTATTCTAATTCTAAAAGCAACTTACACACTAATACTTATTTAAGAAATCTTTAATAAAGGTATTTGTCCAAAGAATCACGACCAGATAATACTTTCTTTCTAACAATTAAAAGAAGCGGAGAAGCAGAACATAATTTGAACCCCCCATGTTCACGGATAATAAAGACATTACTTTCGAGACACAGAAGTCAGAAGCAAACATTACACGCATAATACTTGAATCCCATGGCTTTCTGTGATAAATAATGAGAAAATAGCATATACTAATGCTTTACAACTCAAATGGCAGCCACAATTGTGTATAGATTAGTTCCTGAGTGTACAACTTAACTCCGCTCGTAATTGGCGTAAAATGGTGGTAAGCACTGGTAGCACGATCTAACACAGCACGGAAACGAATTTTTATGTACACAACCAGCAACAGCATCTCCAAGCAGCTAAAATGCCTACGTGAATCTTATTTCATCTCAATGTCCTACAAATTAGCTAAGCTTCTAAAAATATATATGACGTAAACTTTATGCATCTATGAAGGGCTTTACAACAAGAATCGCCAAGAACAATAAAGAATCGATTGAAGCAGGCAATTAATATGCCAGGAAATTACTCAAATAAAACCTGCCATGTACGAAAGGTGATATTTAAATTTTGGGCTACGCCTGGAGATTGCAACGTTGCAAGATAGGGTGGTGAAACTCCACAAATTTGGTCCAGTAACTTTTATATCTTCCCATTGCAATGTCTAACCACGGTTTCCTAATTCCATCGAAGTGTATAACCGCAGCCCGGTCAATCTGGTTTTTATCAACATCTGAGTCATAACCAAGACCAAGAATCTGCCACCGTTTGTCCAAAATCATAGTCTTGTTATAGAAGGTCAGCCACCCTAAAGGCAGACTTCCAGTTTTCAACAATGGCCTCTTGGAACCCTGAAATTAACAGCATAGAGAAACACATCAAATTATCGTTGCATCAGAATTTAATAGAATAAAATTGTCTTCCATATAACTGCAAAATAAACAAGACCTTCTCATTAGATTCAACAATCGAAATTAGAACAATGAACATGTTTCTTTGATTAACATTTGGATTCCAGGATTAACGCAAATCCAATTTCAAGGAAGCTCGTTTATTTTATCAACGCTAGAAGCCAAACTCAAGATTTGAAGAATTTAAAAGTAGGCAAATTTCTGAGAGGAGAACAACATGCAGACTCTCTGAACAGAGAAAAAAATAGGTGTACAAAAAAATAACATTTCTTTAATCATACCATTTGCAAATAACTGTGATAGAGAGCAGTTAAATTTTGTCTTCTCCACTGTTGTAAATCAAACAAGTTCATCCCAAATGCCCAAGTGCAAGCATTGACATCAAACCTATTTGCAATTAATGGATCTGAGAAGTTTATGAACGTATCCATCCTATGAAATGAAGTTTCCCCTTCCTGACAAGTGCCAACTGCTGCATTTACTTTCCCTTTCATATTAACATTCCATAGCCTACTGAGATCTTGTTGCACCACGACATCATGATCAAAGAGCACAACCTTATTTAAAGTAGGGAAGATATCTGGAAGGTAGAAACGCAGGTAGTTCAACTCAGAAGTAAATCTTGGATCACTGGAATTTTGTTCTTTGAATGCATTGTACTTGAGCAACCATTCAAAGTTCTCTATGCTTTGTATGTGGACTGTGGCTTTTCCAGGAGGGTTTAATAAGAACCACATCCAGATTGCAGGAAAGTTTAGTGAATTGGTCACTACATGGAAAACAAGTTTCCCCTGTTTCTGCAATTTAAAAGTCATTGTCACACTTTCTTGTCACTAAAACACAGACTTAAGCATTAGCTTCATATTCAATAATAAAATTTTTTAATTAAAATTTATTGGAAACTACAAAATCAACAGTGAGGTTCCCTAAACAAGGATGTTAAGACACACTATTTTTTATTTTTTTATATCAAATAAACTTCAGTAAATAATAGTGTGTTTAAAAATAGTATACTGTCAGTACTTGTCACAAATATAAAAAAATCAGTCTTCAACAACTCAACAGTAAGTGACAGGGTTTGTGCGGGTACATAAGACTGCATTCTCATGGGAATGAATTACTTTCTAAGGGATCTCATAATATCATCCTTCTTACTGCATCTCTTGTATTAACTACAAGTTAGGCACTTCTATAAAGTGCTGAGAAACTAATAAAGTAGAAATAACTCCTGCTAACTAGAAAATCAAAGTTTATTTGATAATGATGTAGAGGGAAGTATTTTATAGGATGATTGACTTATTAGCGTTATTCCATAATAAAAAATCACACGTCCTCTTGTGTTTTTACTGTTTTGACTTCTTAATTCTTCAGCATGTTCTGCAGCGCCTTGAGAAGCAGAGCAACTAAGATAACTTTTCCAATGTAGACAGAAATATTTCAAAAATCTTATGCCAATTATAAGCAAGGTGGGTTCAAGGAAAGATAGGAATGAAATCAAATAAATTGGTGGTAGAATCATGCATTCATACTGCCTGTCGTATGGCCGCCACCCACCCCAATGGTTTTTACTACATAATAATTGAAGAAAAATCTTGAGTATAAATATGTGCTTCAATTTTCCGTAGACAGACAGCTTTGGCTGATAAATGTGAAACATAAGGGGTATCAACTATTCAAAAAGTGTCCACCAAGGGACTACTAAGTTGAAAGTAAATTACAGCCAACCTTGTTAATATTGAATTTGCTAGTATCAGTGTTTTTTTTCTCAGCATTGCATTGAGGTTGAAACATTTTCCAAAAGCAAAAGAAACAACAAAAGCTAACAACACCCGAATGAAAGGAAAAAAAATAAAAGTTAATCAATTTAAAAAATGCATTTACCTTGGCATTAGAGATAGTAGAGTTAACAACAACTGCACACGCCAGAACATTGTCAGAGAAGACAACATAGTGATGAAGTTTTGGATCATTAATCTTATTTTCATTTGGAAGCTTCCGGTCCTCAGGTCTCAGGGCAAAGTAATCAGCAGTTAGCTGCATAGAAAGACAGTGAAGACCTCTCGGGGTAGTCCTTGCAGCAAGATGAACAAGATATGTTGTTTCACGTTGCTGATAATGAATTTCCCCTTCAGTCTTATGATTCATTGCCCGGAGCTTAGTTGCCATAGCAGTGCAGTCCGGGAAAGCACGGTCTGCTTTAGACAGTGAAGCCTCCATGTGTCTCATTTTCTGCAAAGCACTGTGAACTTCACTTGTTTTCAGATTAAAAAACATCTAATTTTCTTTACAGTTCATATCACATAAAAATGATAAGCGTGAATGTTCTCTGTCACTACTTTTATATTTGTAAACAAGCAGTTGCCAGATTTTCAAAGATTTAGTTTGGGCTTGTAACAAAACATATTATGTTTTGGTCTCTGAAAACAAGTTTCTTAATGGTATCCATCCACTTCTAATTTTCTCTGCTGAAACTTTAATTTGCTTCAATCAATTGATGAACCTAGTAGTGGGAAGAAATAGAAAATAATGTATTTTTCAGGGACCAAATCATTAGTTTTGTCTGGAAACTTGTACATTTTAGTAAGTACATGTAATAAATAACTGCCAAACTAAATTCATGTTGTAGGGTCACAAGAAAATTTTACCTCCTAGACAGGTCTGAATCCTTAGTAGCTGTTCCAAGTGCACGTTCCATCTCTTTTATTCTCAGCTTCAACTCCTTCATCAAGCGTGAGCTGCTGCCTGGTGAAGCAAAACCCAAGTATGCTCGGGCTCTAATAATTTGATCCTTAATTTCTAAAACCTTCTGATTTAACACTCTCCGAGGCTGAGGTCGTGAACTCTGATGATTTTGGGTTGCTCTTGGCATAGATTTCTTATCTTTCATTTCAACATTAGCATCTGTCGTTTTTTGAGAATGAGTGTGCATGCTCTGATTATGCGTGACTGTTGTATTAAATGTGTTCTGCAAATAAAACCAAATTAAAATCCGGTAATCTTATTTAGAATAGTAAAAGAAAGTGCATAATAAGTGCACTATGGACAACCAAAAATCCAATTTCTCATCATGAACATCATTTACATTAAGGTCATAGAAGTTGCAACCTGAAAATATAACCTCAACCACACAAGTGATATATCAAATAATTTATTTTTATTTACACCAATTCGGCTCATTTAACTATCATATTCATGCATTTACATCTACTTTTAAAACAAAATTGAAATCATGCATTCATCGCAAATTTACAGTTGTGTACATGACATGGGAAGATGACCCTTAAAAAATGAAGATCGTAGCAGAAATGTTGATTAAGAAAAGAATTTTGGTATCTTCTGAAATTTGAGAGAACTACAACTTCTCTCAGGAAGACAGAACGGAAGAATCTTTGAATAACTTTTCTTGGAAAAAAAAACCCCAATAGTTTAAAAGCAGCAGTCTCGTCACCTTCAAATTGAAATGTGAGTATTCAAAACAATTAGCACAAACCTCATTCCCAACGATGGAGAATAATTCTTTCTGCTGAGCTTTCAGTTCTTGCCTTGTGTCCTGGTTAAATTCTGAAACTTGAAAAACGCAAAAGTTTCAGATTGGAGGGGCATTATGTAAACCGCAAAATTTCAAAAGTGCACCAACAAACACCAACCATTTCTTTCCAAAATGTTATTTCTACACCCTTGGATTTTAGATTTCTCACAATCATTAATCTTTTGTTGTATGGAACTATTTGTTGAACCAAAATCTTTTTCTTTATAAACAACTTCTTTTGGCTCTTCCAATTCTTCAACACCTTCCTGCATTGCACAAAAAGCGCCAAAAATAACAAACAAAAAACCTATTCTCAAATTCATGGGGAAAACCAGAAGAAAGTGAAACTTAAAATACGATGGCAAAATTTCTGATAAAATTTTCCACTACCTGCCCAATAGCATTTAGCTGTAAAGGATCTGTCCTAAATGTCTGCAAGAAATAAATAATAATAATCAATCCCCATTCCACAGCAGAGCATAGGAAGCTGTAGAATTTCAATTGGAGCTGATGAAGCATTAAAAACTAAAACACTAAGTAATATTACTGAAAGCCATAAAAATCGGTTTAACCATAAGAAAATTACTGAAAGCCAAGAAGTTCCAGTTAACTATCGACCGGCAAACTTTTCAACTCACCGATAAATAAAAATTCACTGAGAAGAAAAACAAAAAGAAAGAAATACTTCAAAACATTCCACCTAGGAGGCATTCTCTTCGAGCAACACACAGTTTAAGCTATCGAAGCAATTCAAATTCAAATAAATTAACAAATTAACCAAGCTTGAGAAGCAATATGCTTACAACACTGGATATATCTTCTTGAAACTCTCGTCTTGCTGCAACGGAATTCAACATAAACGCAAAAAGGTCAACTTAAACGGAAAGAAAGCACGCGGAACATAGAAATCCAAATGAGAGGAGATTAAGGTTTTTTTTTCTTATTTTACCGTAGGGAGTGAGATTGAGGCGGTGATAGACCAAGAAAACCGGAGCAACGACGGAGACAGAGAGAAGAGCGAGGATCAGAGTCCTCTGCCACCAACGCGATAACTTCATCGATAATAGCTGTCACCGGTAAACGCCGACGGAACCGTTCCTCGCTCTGTGATTCCGAAAGAGGCACATTGATTTCACAGATTCATATCTAAGAGAATTGAATACGATGCGTGAAACAGAAGTAATAACACCAAACACGCACACACAAAAATCAGAGGCTAGGGTTTCAGTTATTCGCTTTTGTGTTTTCTAGAGAGAGAATAATTAGAAGCAGCTCTATGATCCATCTTCGCCCCTTCCGCGATGAGTTGCCTCGTTTAATTTCTCTCTTTTTTTATAAATATTTTTTGTTAATTATTTTTATTTTACCTCTTATACATAGGGTTGCCTCGGAAATTGCGTCGCCAGGTTGACGAATAATGAAAATAATGAGAGGAGTACTTGAAAATCGAACGTTCGTGATATAGATCGTAATATAGTAGTAGATGATGGTGCTGATGACAGATATGCGATGATGTGATGGCCCGTGTGGGACATAAATTCATATGCATACTCTCGTCACACCTACCATTCATGAAAAGGAATTATGCTCTTTAAAATAAAAATACGTGTAAAGTGAGAGTTATTTAATACTAATTTAAGCCGTATAACCTTTACCAAATGCCACTATTTTTATTTCAACCATTATTGATTTAAGGTGTATCAACTTTATCAAATATAATATTACTATTTTTGTTTGATTGAATGATAAATGAGTTGTTTTCACATCTGTTTTATTCTAATGCTTCATTTGGAAGGTTGTAAAATTGATAGGAATAAGAGGGATGAAAAAAATGATTGCTGGATAAAAGAATGGAGAAACGAAAAGTGAGAAATTTTTATACTATTAGTTTAAATGATTGCTTCCAAACATATGAATTATATTATTTTTAAAACATGTAATAAATTAATAAATATGTTTTTACTATATGAGTTATAATAAATATTCTATATTGTGATATGTTATTGTTTTTAAATATTATTACTTTTAGAAAATAAAACATTGAATTCAATACCAAATTAAAGATTATGAAAATATGAATCAAGAAAGATAAGAAAAAAATAAGTTAAATAATTTACTTGATTCAATGCTAATGATATTTAGGGCTGGTTATAAGTAACTAAAATGTACTAAATTACAGATAACTATATTTTTAATAAACTACAAAAGACTGAACTACTTGATATTATATATAAACTGTACTATTTAAGAGTTCAGTTTTAAAAAAGTAAACTTGTACCAGTTAACTAATAACTAAACTATTTTCAGATTATAAGTGTAAGTCAGTTTTATCAGACTCTTGACTTTTCCGTTACACAGTTTCTAGGACAATTTGTTTTAAATTTTGTTATTTATTTTTGTCTTTAAGATAAATTATATATTTTTAGACTATATTTTAACAGAAATCATTAGGCAGATAATTTGTTTATGTTTCCTCATGAAGAATTGAATAAGAATGAGACACAATTTAATTATGCTATGGATTGTCTAAACTTAAGAACAACTAATTAATACAAAAATTAACTAAATAAAAAATCCCCAATTAAGGTAAGATGCTAAAATTAAATCAGAAATAAAAACTTATAAGTTTAATATGAGAAAATTAAATCTAAAATTACAAGAATAGAACATGAACAGGACCATCGACCAAAAATCTTTCTAACTGTGATGGATTGATGATTGAAAGAAAAAAGTGATAAGAAAAGACTTTACCACAAAGCACGTTGGAAGATAAACATAAAAGAGATAGTTTATGCAGTTAACTGCACTGTAACTATAAAGGTTCAGTTTTTTAAAACTGAACCACAACATGGGATAATTTAGTTATCTGTAAAAGTAGTTTAGTTTTTATAATTTAATATAGTATAGATAATGATTAATTATGCCCATCCCTAATGATATTATACTCTCTACGGAGATAGTAATATATTTGTAAGTACAAAAAATTTGAAAAGAAAACAAAATTCAAAAATTTCATCAGTATAATTTGATTCCTTAACAATTTTAAATCTTTTATATATATATATATATATATATATATATATATATATATATATGCTCTTCCGAATATATAATATTCTTTGTTTGATTATGGCTAGTAAGATCGAAATATTGCTAGAGTGATATTTCTTTTATTGATGTTGAATGAAATTTTTTATCGATATTAATATATAATTTTATTCAAATTATTTTTATTTCATTTTTGTTGTAGTAAAATATTATTATTTTATGCTCAATATTAACTACGATTTTATAGATTAATGTCAATGATATTATTCTTTTGCGAATGTGAACTAAATTCTTTTCCCTATTGACATATATTATGACTTTATTTTCACTGTTTATAAAGATTTTTATTACTATGGAATGTTATTATTTGTTTTGATTTTTTAATACTGTTTAAAATAAATTTAAACTGATATAATTGGTAATTTTTTTAATTGAATTTGATGATAATTGACATGGTGGAAAAATTAAAATTCAACAGATTTAAAATAATTTATCTTAACAAAATATTTAAAGTATAAGAAATTAAAGTTATTTCAGTTTAAATTCAATATACTTAAATGTTCTGAAAATTAAAAATTAATGAAATTTAAACTGATATAATACCTGTGTTTAAGTTAAAATTAAGGAAATTTACATGTAATTTTGTGTGGCGCTTTAAGTCCGTTTGGTAGTGGTGATGCGCCAATCAAGGCAAAATGTGACTTCCTTACCTACCCATGAAAAAGCAACAATACCATGCGAAAGTGAAACCTTTGCCATGCTGGTTTCGGTTAAGAAATAAAAACAAACCTCACTTCGAATTTGTGGTTTTTCTTAGTAAATCTTGAAATTCCAAACAATGGTAATAAATGTTACTTTCTTGTTTGATCCGAAGAACTTCGCGTCTAATTTGAATTAATTTTGCCACTTGATTTATAGTAAAGTTTTCACTAATAACTGATTTATTACAAACTTCGAGAATAGGAATAAACTTGAAACGCCAATTACACTTTGTTATAAGATTAAAGTTATTATTATTTATACTAATTAAAATTTTAAATTTTAGTATTAATAAACTTGATGGTATTGCAGTGTTATATTTTATAAATTATTTTATAATATTAAATATTAGCAAACACATATTTCACCATGTGCAAACTTTATGTAAGAAAAAGAAGTTGATGATATTTCACAATAACACGTAAGTGAGAAGGTGACAATGTGGTGGTGTTGTTAAATTAGGTTTTGAGCCGAGGCATTAATTAGAATTGCAAGAATAGAGGCGCATCCAGCTGCCTTCTACTGCCGCATCGAGGAGGGAAGGTAAAGCAACTATCAAAATTTACTGCTCTAATTCATTATTGATTCATCGATACCCTTATCACTTTTCAACTTGCCATTAACTTTCCTTTTCTCCCAACAGTTTGTTCGCAAGAAGTGGGACCTCAAAACATATCACACCTAAAAGACTTTTTACCCTACAATTAGAGAGATCAAAAGGTATCTATATTCCACATTTAGGGTGTGTTTTTTTGGGTGTATTTGGGGGAGATGATTTGCAAGAGATGATTTGAATGAATTTGAGGGTAATTTTTTAGTTGTTTTTTTGAGTGGATTTGTGGTTAATTGAGAGTAGATTTGAAAGTAAAGTTTGTCAGAATTAGTATAGGATTTGATTGATGTGATAGATTTTAAAAATTAGTTTAATTGGTAGAAAATGAAGATGACCAAAATGCCCCTAGTTATAAAAGTATTATAAAATGTTATTTTGTAATGTTATATTTAACTGTAGAGATGTTTATAAAGAGAAAAAAATTATGAATAATTTATAAAATTAAGGGTTAAATATGTTTTTAGTCCCTAAACTATTGGCCGTTTCTGGTTTTCGTCCCTTTTTCAAAATAAGGTACAATTTGGTCCTCATTCTTTTCGAAACGTTCGTTTTAGTCCTCGAAAACTAAACACTGTTTAAAAATTTGGTTCTCATTTAGCAACAAATGAGGACTAAAACCAAAATTCCGAGGACTAAAACGAACGTTTCGAAAAGAATGAGGACCAAATTGTACCTTATTTTGAAAGAGGGACGAAAACCAGAAACGGCCAATAGTTTAGGGACTAAAAACATATTTAACCCTAAAATTAATGTTTAAAAATTATAAAAGTTATAATGTAGTAAAATGAATGTATTTTAAAATGTAGTATTAAATTGTAATATAATTTAGTACGAATACGGAGAAGCCACTGTGCAACGCAATAAGCATCTGGAATAAGTTGTAACCGATTACGTGAACCTGTAACCGGTTACGTGAACATGTAACCGAATACGCCATTAAGGCAAATTCTTCATGAAGTTGTAACCGGTTACGCCTCCGTGTAACCGAATACGTGCAGGGCATATCAGTCTTTCTATGCCATTTCCTTGCAAATCCGTGCACCTAAGGCGAGATGACTTGAACAGTGTATTTTCGCAAATCAGCGCTTTTACATGCGACCAAATCCTGGCAAATCGGCCCAAAAGAACAACGTTGTTCTTCTAAATCAATTATCGCTAATGCACGTGAACAGAGAAATCAGTCCAAACGAACACAGCCTTAAAGTTAGAGTGATTTTAAATCAGAAAATTTAATTATTTATAATTTTAAATTATTATTTTATTTAATATGATTAGATGTTAATTTTTTGTCAAACTTATTTTGTTTAATATGTATTTTTTAGATAAACTATCCTGCCTTAATTATTACATTTGATAAACAAATTAATATATGAGTGTTATTTTTCATGATGTTCGGAAGGTAAAATATGTTTTTGTAAATGTATAAGAAATTTTAGAAATATTTTATTGTATTTGAACTGTTATTTAGTGTTGTTAAAATAGGTTAGAACCCGCACGTCAATCCGGTTCATCACGGGTTTAGGTCGGTTGAGTTTGAAAAAAATGTCATGGTTTGATATGGGTCAATTTTTAACCCGACTTACATAGAACGCGGCTCACCTGGGTTGAACCCGTGGTGAGTGGGGTTGGTTCACCAATTCACCTAATTTAATTTAATTTAATTATTTATTAATTTATATTTCAATATTATTACTTAATATTTTTTATTGTCTTGTAGATATGGACAAAGAAAAATATGTTTCAAAAAGAGTAAAATATTATGAATTTATCTATTAAAGACTCTAATATTATAAATGGATAGGTGACACAAAAATGATCAATTTTAGAAACTTATTTGTTTGCTTTTTGTGCTTGTTTTTTAATTACATTTAGATTGTTTGATATATTTTTTATTTTGAATTGTGTTTGGAGTTGAAAATCATTTTAGAGGGAAATTTATTTAGATTTGAATTACAAAAAAATTAATCTTTTTTAAATTTAAAAAAGAAAATTACAATTAAGTGAGTTAGTGAGCCAACTCATTTAACCCACTAATCTGTGGTGGGTCAAATCAAGTTTGAATTTTTTGACTTACTAATAAATGAATTAGATTGGATTAATTCACTAAGTGACCCGACCTCATGTCGGGTTATTTGACAACACTAATTCTTATTGTTTCCAACCTAATTTAAAAAAAGTAACCACTTTTGTTATTTTGAAATAATTTTTGTGTCGAAAATAACAATATTAGTCATATTTGTGGTATCAAACCCAATTTTTTCAATAACCTCAACAAGTTCTTAAATGGATGTATACAAAAGTTTTGTGGGACCAAAAACTCTTATCAAGTGTATGTATGTGACAAAAATGAGGCTCTCCATTTGTGTTGTGGTACATTATAATTGGCTGTTAGATTTTGCATTAATTAACGGTTAAAGAGTAGATCCATGGAGTTGTCCTTAATCTTATTCTCTTCAAAGCCAATGGGAGCCTGAAACGTGGCTTCCATTGACAACTATTTAAACAAAATGCATTCAATTTCCCATGTGCAGAGTGTCTTACACCGACAACTTAACGAAACCAATGTTTTAAAGGAAGTCATTAATAATATAACTTCTTGTTTTTTTATCAGATGTTATTATGTTATGTTATCTTGCATAAAAATGATGAAAAGTCTATTATTAATATTATATTGTAAAAATATAGCAATTAAATAAACAACTTAGAGCAATTTTATGATGGAAATAGAGTATTTAACACTGTTAATGAAATACCAATTAAAATTGAAATTATTTAGCAACTTCACAAAAATAATTAATCAACTTTAAGACAAATAATAGTGGTTGGCATCATTGTGGCTTTTATGCGCAGTGAGGAAACATATCACTTCATCTTCAACAATTAATTGTGGAAACATTGAAAAAAAAAACAAAGTTGTTCAGAACAATGCATTAATTGTTTGAATTTTCTTTTAATTCGTACTAGCTTAACCAATGGCAGAAAATTACAACGGAGGAATATAATATAATAGTATTCAGTATTTTTATTCTTGATCACATATAATTTCACACATCTTAAAGACAACGTTAATTATTATTTTACATCAATATCCTTATCATCTCACTGAAAAGGTAGGTTAATATTATGGTTTAAACCCTCGTTTGGTCCTCGTATTTGTGTATCAATCTCAAGTGGGTCATCGTTTTTTTTTTGCTCTCAATCGGATCCATAAACTTGTTAAAATGAGCCAATTAAGCCCTCATCGTTAATTTATTCAGTATCGCCGTTTGCCTGTAATGACGTGGTGCACAGAAAATTAACGAAGTTATAATGATTTAAATACATGGATAACCCAACACAAACACGTGGTACAGAGAGAATCACGTGGTAACCCAGCAGAAATAGAGAGATGAGTAACCCAGCAGCGCCATCCTCCATTCTTCTTGCGCCTCCCAACAGCGTAGCCTCTCAACGGGGCAGAAGGTGAAGGATGAATCTTGATAAAGATATGGTCGAACGGTAGTTCTCCATTACCATCTTCTTCACAGCAAGAGTGAATGAAATAATAACATCTTTACGAGCTTGCTGCCAATGGTGGAATAAAAAATTCATGGGAGAGAGAATTGGGGGATAGAGGAAGCAGAATGGAAAGACAGAGGGAATAAGAGTGTGGTTATATCTTCAATAATATTATTGAGTTTGCTATTTATATTCTTTAGAGATTCTGAATTGGAAATGGTGGCCTCAATGATTTGTTCTATGGGATAACCATTCCTCTACAAGCATCTGAGACCCTATTCATATATCTCACACAAAAATCATAATAAAGAATCAATTTTCTAAATTGTTCTTATAATGGAACTTGCTATAGTTCCAGTTGATTCAAGTTTAAAAGATAATCAAACCCTATACGAAGAGTGGTTCAATTATGCAGATGCAAGTTCGTTTGAACAACTTTTTTTTTATCTTTGTTAATTACATTCTTTAGTGATTAATATAAATTTGCAAAATAATTAAATTTTGAATTATTTTAAAAATTGTTTCTATTAATAAAGTTGTGTGATTGTTTTGTGGAAAAATAAAGTTGTTATTCTGTTAATAATGAAATTTGTATGTATTCAGATGGGGATTATCAACTATGAATTATCAATTGATGTTGGAATGCCTTGTAACAAATTTGAGCTCTGATTTGAAGAAAAAATTGATAGCTGAATGTTTCCAAGTGTGTTTAAGGAGTTGTTGATGTTTTGAGTGAATTCCTCGCATGTTCAATCCAGTTGGGGAATTCAGCCTACTGAAAATTCCAGAAGATGCATATGATGGTAATTTAGTGTTTGAGATCCTTCCAGAACCAGAAGCGATGCAAAAAGTCTCCAAATTCATCGATTGAATCCAGAAGCGGTGCATATGATCAAAAGACTTTTGTTCACCCCATTTGCTTAACCTAACTTCCATCACCTTAGGCCCACCTTCATAATCAACCCAAGCATTCAACTTTTCCCCATTATTGAGAACCAACAGCGACGAAGACAAGGGACTCGGGGACACGTAGGAGACCGGAGGAAGAAAGGGAGGGATTGGTGAGGCGCACGTGGAACACTTCGCCGCGTGATCCAACCAATAAATCTTTCCGGCAGTCGAGGTCAACGGGTACTAGAGGAGAAGAGGCGACAACCAGTGGGGCGATTAGGGTTTGAACTCCCTTTTCACAATCTCTGCTTCTTGTTTCAGTCTTGGATAAGGATAAATATAAAAATTTTAAACATCTACATGGAATTATTATTGGACAACACATCACTAATTTAATTTAATACATAATGTCACGTCATAAAAAAAAATTACAGCTCAACATATGTTAAACACCGTATGTACAAATTTAACGGAGAGAGCTTAATTGAATCAATTTTTCAAATATTTGGACTCAATTGGCTCATTTTTACAAGTTTATAGACCCGATTGAGACTGAAAAAAAAACGATAACCCACTTGAGATTGACACACAAATACAAAGATCAAATGAGGGTTTAAACCTTAATATTATTTAATTTATAATTTCTATTTTTTTGAAATACAGTTCAATTGAAATTTCATATTAAAAAATTAAGAACATTCAAATTATTACTACTTGGTTACAAAATATAAAAAAGATTGCAAAAGAAAAAAACAAATTTGCTTGGATAAAATTAATTTTTTGTTATGCTTGTGAAAATCAATTTAGTAGACACCAAACTAAATGCAATCCAACACTATCACATGACGATGTTATTGATTTACTAAAGGTGGAGGTTGGACAAACTTGACTTTGATGTTCAATTCACAAACCATTTTTAATCTGCCAAACATGAAAATCACACATTACTTAAATATAAAATTAAATTACAATATATTAATATATAAACAAAATCAAAGTGTTAAAAATAATATATAAGTATGTAAGCGAAGTAGAAGCGTTAAAAATATTACTAATACACTTATACCATGAATTTCAATTCCAATAAAAAATTTACATCCTGAATTGTTGCCAATATTGCAATTACAAGAACAAATGCTCACTGGTTGTTTAAATTGTTTTTAGTTGTTTTAAGTAATTCCTTTTTGCTAAAACTTTCTTATGGTACTTTAAGTTTTTTTTTTTACTAATTGTTTACAAAATATATTTTTACCAAAGTTCACAAATTAAGAAACATGAAATTGTATTTGAAGTTTATAAAGTTGAAATAAAATTAAATATAAGTTACATAATAACAATATCCAGGGACCATAAATAATAATTTTTATATGAAATAATTCTTGGTGATTTGCTTCTATCAAGAATGTCCGAAAAGTATTAGTCTACAATTCCTTTTCAACAAATAAAATCGATACATTGTTAAGTAGTTTGGCGTGTGCTTTCACTTTAACATAAGCTATAAAAATATATGAAGGTTAATTATATGAGACAGTATAATAAATACATAAGTTTATATTTAATCAAATAATAGAAACACTAAATTATAATTATATTATACATTTAAAATTTATAAACAACTATTTTTACGTTCCAAGAAAATCTATAAATTATTAAATTGATGCATTAGTAGGAAAACTACTTCTGTTAATACCCCAAAAGGTTAATTCCAGCTAAAGTTTGATGTCAAAATTTGTCTAAGAGTGTTTCATCCTACACCTCTAAGATCTCATCCTGCACCTCCAAAAATTCCAATTTTATTCTTCTGACATCTCATCATCATCCTGCACCTCCAACTTTTTCAAAACTTTATTTTTAACTTTAATAAATATTTTTTCATTTTCTTTTCTTTTTTATTAAAAACAATCTTCACTACCTTAATAATAATTTAATTTAATTTATTTTAAAATTTAAATATTATTTAAAATAATTTTGTATTTTAATAATTATTAAAATATAATTTATATTATAATAATAGTTATATTAAAAACATAAAAATAAAACAATAAAAATAATAATAATAATAGTAATAATAATAATAAATAATAATAAATAATAATAAATAATAATAAAAATAAATTTGATTTAATATATTCAAATATATTAAATTATAATAAAATATTAAAATAAATTAAATAATTATTAAATTTTAAATAAAAATACAAATTTTAAAAAGCTTATTTATATATTAAAATCTATAAAATATGTTAAAACTTTATTTTTTATTTAAAATTTAATAATTATTTTACTTAATTTAATATTTTAATATTATTTATTATATTTTTATATTTTATTTAATATAATTTTATTTATTATTTGATAAATAACTGTTTTAAAATTTTGTTTATTATTTAAATTTTAATAATTATTTAATTTAATTTAATATTTTAATATAATTTGATATATTTGAATATATTAAATATTTTATTTAATATAATTTACTTTTTTGTTATTATTTTTATTTTTAATTATTTTATTTTTATATTTTTAATATAATTATTATTATAACATAAATCATATTTTAATAATTATTAAAATATAAAATTATATTAAATAATATTTGAATTTTAAATTTAGTTATTATTAAGGTGATATAGAATCTTTTTAATAAGAAAAAGAAAAAAAATAAGAATATATTTATTAAAATTAAAAATAAAATTTTCTATAAAGTTAAAGGTGTAGGATAATGATGAAATGTCAGAAGGTTAAAAGTGGAATTTTTGGAGGTGCAGGATGAGATCTTGGAGGTGTAGGATGAAACACTGAGTGTTTCATCCTACACCTCCAAGATCTCATCCTGCACCTCCAAAAATTCCAATTTTATCCTTCTGACATCTCATCATCATTCTGCACCTCCAACTTTTTCAAAACTTTATTTTTAACTTTAATAAATATTTTTTCATTTTCTTTTTTTTTTATTAAAAACAATCTTCACTACCTTAATAATAATTTAATTTAATTTATTTTAAAATTTAAATATTATTTAAAATAATTTTGTATTTTAATAATTATTAAAATATAATTTATATTATAATAATAGTTATATTAAAAACATAAAAATAAAACAATAAAAATAATAATAATAATAGTAATAATAATAATAAATAATAATAAATAATAATAAAAATAAATTTGATTTAATATATTCAAATATATTAAATTATAATAAAATTTTAAAAATAAATTAAATAATCATTAAATTTTAAATAAAAATAAAAATTTTAAAAAATTTATTTATATATATCGGGTAAAAAGTGTTTTTAAAATTTTATTTTATATATAAATTTTAATAATTATTTAATTTAATTTAATATTTTAATATAATTTAGTATATTTAAATATTTTATTTAATATAATTTTATTTATTATTTGATAAATAACTGTTTTAAAATTTTGTTTATTATTTAAATTTTAATAATTATTTAATTTAATTTAATATTTTAATATAATTTGATATATTTGAATATATTAAATATTTTATTTAATATAATTTACTTTTTTGTTATTATTTTTATTTTTAATTATTTTATTTTTATATTTTTAATATAATTATTATTATAACATAAATCATATTTTAATAATTATTAAAATATAAAATTATATTAAATAATATTTGAATTTTAAATTTAGTTATTATTAAGGTGATATAGAATCTTTTTAATAAGAAAAAGAAAAAAAATAAGAATATATTTATTAAAATTAAAAATAAAATTTTCTATAAAGTTAAAGGTGTAGGATAATGATGAAATGTCAGAAGGTTAAAAGTGGAATTTTTGGAGGTGCAGGATGAGATCTTAGAGGTGTAGGATGAAACACTCTTTGTCTAAATATCCTGGCCCATTATAAACCGAGTCTCATTAATTTGTGAGAGCCTTCTTCTTGCACTCCATTGTTTTCTTCTTGCAACCCAAAATTTGTGGTAACTTCCACCAGCCACCACGTAGTTGACCACCACCTACAACCCATCGCAAACACTACATCAGGAAAAAAACGAGAATCAGTTTTTGTTGAAAAATGAGAGGAGAAAACATATTCTCCACGGCATAGAATCGATTCGAGTGAATTGTCCATGGAGAGAATCGTTCTGCACATTAAAACCAAATAGGAGAATCAATTCTCCTAGTGTATCTTCCATGCATCACAAAATCAATTTAGTCCTGCATATATGACTTATTTAACGTTTACGAATCGATTGTCTGGTTTGGATGAATCTATTTTCCTACTTGTATTTTCCTACTTGGAGGCCATCTTTCTAGGAATCCCTATCTCCATACATGATAAATACAGTAAATATATTAAAAAAAACACTAAAATCCCTTGGTTCTCAAATTTTTATAAAAAAATTATTTAAATTCATAATTTTTATTTAGACCAATTTAGTCTTTTAGCTTTTTATTTTTAAATAATCTAATTAGGTCATTTCAGTTAGATTAACATTAAATTTTCGTTAAAGTTTATACATCAAATTACTTCACTTTACAAATCTAAATATTCAAAACAATTTTATTTTTTAGGTTAAGTGATTTAATGTTTAAATTCTAACAAAAATCTAATATTAATATAACGTAAATGACATAATTGGATCATTTTAAAAAATTATAGGACTAAATTAAATCAAATAAAAGTTAGGGATCTAATTGAATTTTTATATAAGAATTAGAAAAAAAAAAGATTTTAGCAAAAAAAAAAAACTTTCACCTTAAACATCAAATGGCCATATATGAAATTTCATATGGGTGAGATGTCTTTCCTTCACAATCTTCTCACTTGGTTGAGGGCACTCTTGCAAGCTTTTATCGCAAATTCTTGCTCTAATTTCATTTCAGATCACTAGAACTAGACATATAACTATTTCCTTTTTTTCACTCGTCAATAGTACATCATTAAAACCAAGCATAACATGTGTGTGCGGATGCATTTGTGAGTGAGTGAAATGTTTGGATAAATGGTTTTGAGATGATTTGCGGACGACGTTTTGTGAGAGAGAATGATGAAACATTTCATGCATCAACATCAAAATTTAAGGGATGAATTGTTTATGCAGCGAGTGAAATATGAAAAAAAACTTAACTTTAATTTGAAAGAACGTTCTACATCCATGTATTTTAAGAGAAAACATGTTTTGGATGAATTTCACTTGTGAGAAAGAATGCATGGAAGGTATAATCAATTATGCAAGAGGGAGAGAGAATCTATCATAGAGATGTTAAAAGAATAAGAAATCGATTTTGGAAGTAATATATGACATCTAGAATAGATTTTGAATGTCTTTTAGGAGGGGTGAAATTGATTATGCATTTTCTAAATTGATTGAAGATTTAATAGCTTATTTTGTCCCTAGTTTTGGTGAGTTGTGTCAATTAGGTCATTCTTCTTAAAAGAGTGTCAATTGCATCCTCACTTGATAAAGTTTGTCTCAATCAAATTTCTTTCGTTAAATACTCACAAACAACATTAACTTATTCTCTCTCCTCTATTTCTCTCGCAACGCAACAGACTTTTCTGTCAGTGCTATTTTTTTGTCTTTTTATGCAGTCATACTTCCAATTCCAATCCAAAAGACCACACACAATCTCTATTTTTTCACTTCCACTACTCTGATTTAGATAACCCATTCATTGATTATCCAACCCCAAACACTCTTCTATTCTTTCCCACTCATTCTCCACCACCATTGTCAGGAATCAATTCATTTAAATTTTATAAACTTTAAATTTTACTACAATGAAGATATTTTATTATAAGAGACGAAAATAAAAAAGAAATCACTCGGGATTATGAACATGTTTAAACCTAATAGTAATTACTTTAATTAATTTTAACAGTAACTAGTTTATACTAAAAATGTTTTTTTAATAAGTTGAAATATAACATTTTTGACATTAATGAAACACAAATATTTATTAAATAAAGTTTATTTACATTATTAAATGATGAGTATAACATTTCAAAACTGGAAGAACTCAGAACTGAATACACCATACAATTTTACTGTCTAAATTAAATAATATTATCATATATTTGTCTTGTCCATTTCCTTTTAGTTTTGTAAAATTTAAGACGTAAAAGTAATAAAAGGTACATAAAACTAAGATGAAGGGTTATTTCTTAACTTGAGTTGTAGTTCAGCGTCTTTTGGAACAGAAAAGATTGAGGCTAGAAAGTTAAATAAACAGGAACATGACAATCAAATGAGTGCTTCAGAAGAATATAAGAGATATTTGAAACTATATCAGAGATCCTTTTCCACCATCAATCTCACCACAGACACGATTGACACGTATCCTACATGCCAATTTCACGTGTTTACGCTTTTAATAATTCTGGTTCCCAATATTTCTATAATTTCAAATTTAAATCATCTAAATTTTACAATCTATCTCCATTCTTCTTTTCAATGATCTTAAGGACATATTTTTTTTTCTCAAACATATTTTATAAATTAAAATACTATTTTTATGAATTAGAAAAATCTTGGACCTGGACATCTTTTTACCCCACCAATAATTGGACCACCTCTTCACTCATGCAAGAGATTCTTGTGATTGTTTTAGCAGTAAAGTTATTGTTTTTTTTTATAATATTATATTATTGTTTTCCAATCATAAATTTTAATTTTTTATGTCTGACATTTATTATTATTATTATTACAGAGCTGAGGAGAACTGTTAAGTAAAGAAGGGGCTGTAGATGATATTAGAGGGAATATTATCATTAAATACTGCGAGATTATATATCAAGTCAAACATTACAGGTTAACACATAGACAATCACCACCATTAATTACGGTAACATTATGTGTTTGGTCATTAATGTTATATGTCCCTCTACTCATTGTGCTTCCCCTTCAAATCATTGTTGTGGTGATGCAACATTTGGAGTCTTCATGCAGAGTAAAAAATGGTAAATAATCATTAAACCTTTATTTTTCAATTCAACTACAATCACTACAAGAGGCCTTACATTACAATACATTTAGTCAAGCGTTGAGGACATTTTAGTATATATAACCTTTTCTTTTTAATTCAAAGTGAAATAGATCCTAAAGTTGTTTGATAAATTTGAGAAAAAATGACTACATATTATAATTTAATTGGATTTAAGAGTAAAGTGTGTTTGTTTTGTTAAAGAATTTTAAAATATAATTTGAAAATAAAGTTGTTACTTATTATTTTTATTTAACTTGTGCATACATACGTGATTCTATCGATGTTGTCAAATTTACTATAAGAAAAATTTGAGAATTTCGTTAATTAAAATTGCATTTATATTTTGAAATAAATCTATTAAGTATAATAGAATTACGATTTTTCTTTTGAAAGTATGGTTGATGGTAATTCTATTTTAGACATTGTATTTCTTTTAAATAATAATTTAGGAACCAAAATACAGTATCATTTACACCAGTATGCAAAAGAGACAAATTTGAGTGTTTTTATTACCAATTTTTAACTACACAAGTTTACACATATAAAATTAAATTGATTTTAATAGTCCATAAATAAATAATTACATAACTTTTTACTTAAAAGAAATCATATAACTCCCACTCTTATTTTTATATTTTACGCTAAGTTATCTAGAGAGGGCAGGCATGGAAGTTATCTGTTGTTCCATTTAAACGAAGGGTGTTTAAGCGTAATTGTGGTACTTTTTTAACCTCTCCTCTTCTGGCACTGAGAAAGAACCCCACACACTACCTGTCACCAAATCAACTCATGCAACATATCTTTCATTGCTCCCTAACTCTCTCATCCTCTTCCTCACTTCCACCGAATGGCTCTTTCTGCCTCTCTGCTTCAACTTCAACCCTCTTCACAAAAGAAGAAAACTGCTGTTTCCAGAAGTTGGGTTCTGCTCGACCACCATGGCAAACCCACTGTGCTCGATGCAGACAAGCATGCCATCATGCGCCTCGTTAAAATTCACGCCAGGGATCTTCGGATTCTCGATCCTCTCTTATCCTATCCCTCCACCATTTTCGGAAGAGACAAAGTCATTGTTCTCAATCTAGAGGCAAACACTTCGCTTCCATCACTTCTTTCTCCCGCTTTCTAATCTTTCTTTCACCAACTCATTCATTCATTTCTTTTCTGCAGCACATTAAAGCTATCATCACTGCAGATGAGGTATGCTGATAAAGTTCTACACAATTAAAATTATGAACTAGTAATCTATATGTAATATTTTTTAAAAAAATCCATCTTTAATATTTACTCACTGAGTTACCCATGTCGAACACGTTGATCAATCCGTACGAAGTAGTTATTGGGAGAAAAACATTTTTCTATCACTAAAATTTGTGACTTTTCATTGGTTTTTAGTTTATAATGATACGTGTCTCATGTTCGATTCATTGTTCTTTACTAGCTTATAGGTAGATACACTGGAAACAGAATCAATTTTGTGAGGTTGTGTTGTTTGTTCTTGGTGATGCAGGTGTTGCTGAGAGACCCAACGGATGATGACGTTGTGCCAATTGTTGAAGAGCTTCGACGACGGTTACCCAAAGTAAGTGCTTCTGGGGAAGGCCGAGGAGAAGAAGAGACCTGTGCTCAAGATGGTGAAGGAGGAGACGAAAATGGTGTGCTTTGTGAAACATTTTGATTTCTTTTTTTGCTATAATTAAACAGTGTTAGTGTTGTTCTGTTTCGGGCTCTTTAGTTTTCCTTCTGTTGCGATAATAGAAAATTGACCATGGCTCGTAGAATTTCCATTTGAGATACGGGCTTTGGAAGTTTTATTTGAGGCAATTTGTAGTTTCCTTGACGCACGAACGAGAGAGTTAGAGACTGCTGCTTATCCAGCTTTGGACGAACTTACCTCTAAGGTAAAAAGTCTTTGCATAAGAATTTTGTATGTTTTTCATAGATTTTTCACCTTGGTACAAGAACATAGCTTAAACATATCTTCACATCATTGTATTGTCACTGACAATTTGTCAGCAACATATGTCAACTTAAAAACTAGGCTAGAAACCATTTTGTTTATAATTTGTGATATCAATTTCCTTTTGATTTTTAAAATTAGTCTCCCCCTTTTATGCTAGCACAATGGTTTTGGAGTAAGAATGAGATATATAACTATTATCAGAAAGACAGCACAGTATCCCTAAGGATAAAACCTAATACTAATGGTAATTTCTGATTTAGAACTTCAGATAGCCTCCATATCCTATGCAAATCTGGTGCATAAACATGCAGTTTGTTATTTGAAGTTTGATTTTTCATTATCAGTACAAATTTTTGACACTTGATCCTCCTCTTCCCCTTCCACACCTCTCTGGTTGCATGACACTTGTGTCCAGATTAGCAGTCGTAATTTGGATAGAGTGAGAAAATTGAAATGTGCAATGACGAGGCTGACCAGTCGTGTTCAAAAGGTATGTTCAAATAACAGATAGATATTTTAACACAGTTTGATTCTTTTGCCCCTCACAACTGAATTCCCCTTTTCCTTTTCTCTACGTGTTCTTTATTTTTAAATTGTACTTCTAAAATAAGAACGTGGCAATGCTGTTCTATGAAGCCTGCATACTCCAAAACTAAAATTGAGTTTTTTTAGCTATGTTCTTCATGTTGTGAAAGGAATTGTAATGCGTACTTCCTTATGCATTATTTGAACAGAAACAAAATGATCCTAAAGGGACAAATATTTAGATTATATATGCAATCTAGTCTTTCTTTACTTCGTTTTAGGAAAGATGAAAGAAAGGTCTAATTGTGTAAAAAAGGAGAAACAAGGTTACGGGCTATTATTAGAGTACGATCAACTTCATGGTGATGTTGAACTTTAGCAGACTTGGTAAACGAACTTAGAAGCTGTTTTCTTCGGATGATGGTTACCGAGGAGATGGAAATGATACAATTAGCATTACACAATAGGTTAGTAATGATGTTTCTGAATTGTTAGCTATTGTAGTCAATAATTGTTTTAAATTCAACCCAATGTGATTTTATTGATGTAGTTAGCCAAAACTAGTTGAGATACAGACAAAAAGTAAATTATTTTGTTATGATCACAAATATTTCTGTGATTATCATAATTACAAATTTAAGAGAAATTCGATGTATTTTCTGTATATACATAAAATATTTTATAAATTTTTGTCCACTATCTGAATGTGTCTTATCCAAAATTATTTAAAAAGAATTGTCTCAACCCCCACACGTGTGGGTGTGTAGTATATATATCTATATATGTATATGTATGTATCATATTGTATCAGTAAGATAAGAAGTATCTGGGATTCATATAGGTAACTAACTTCCCTGTCCCTGATTTTCCCTCTCTTTTTCATATTACAACCAGTATATTTTAGTTTGCCTTTACTTTACTAGCTTTCTTGTAGATTAGAGATGAACTAGAAAACCTACTTGATGATGACGACGACATGGCTGATCTTTACTTATCAAGAAAGTCGACGGTTTCATCATCTCCAACAAGTAGCTCTGATGCTCCCAAGTGGCTTTATGGTTCTCCAAATACAGGTTCAAGAATACACAAATCAAGCAGAGCAAGTGGAACAACAGTTCAAAGGGAGGATGATGTTGAGGAGCTTGAAATGTTACTTGAGGTTATAAGAACTCTTTATCTTTAATGTTGCCACAGCACACAGATAGTTTACTTAAATGAATACCATTGAACTGAATAATGTTGTGCTTTGGTTTGCAGGCCAATTTCATGCAAATTGACGGCACATTAAATAAATTGGCCACTGTATGAACTGTCTTTTCTTCTCATCTTTCCTACTTCATTTCTGATCTGCACTGCTTAGCTGATAAACTTTTCTATTTTGATATATGCTTCCCTTCATTTCAGTTGCGAGAATACATCGATGACACAGAAGATTACATCAACATACAGGTAAATTTTAGACACAAGTACTTCGTATATTTTAAGCTCTTAATTACTGGAGGGGAAAAAGTTTTAATTTTTGAAGTGAAATCGAACACCCCATTTATAGCATAACAACTCTTTGTAACATGTCACACATGGATGCACGCAGCTTGACAATCACCGAAACCAGCTGATTCAGGTATAAGTTTTTCAAGGCCATTGTTTTCACCTTATGAGGTTAAGTATTTATGTGCATATAATTCTCACTAACATTTTTAGAAACATTTGCTACCAAAGCCATGATTGAAACCTTTAAATACTACTATTATTTTCTATCCTTGTTTGGGACAGCTGGAGCTCTTCATCAGTGCCGGCACTGTGTGTATGTCCTTATATTCATTGGTGGCTGCAATATTTGGTATGAACATTCCATACACATGGAAATCACCAGGCCACGAACATGTGTTTAAATGGGTATGCACATCACTTGCAACTATAAGAGAAAGGTTTTCAAAAGCAACCTTTGTCACAAAAAGGACAGTGTTTGTTACAACAGGTTTTCCTGATTCTTTTTCCAATTCAATTTTTACAATTTTAGGTGGTGATCTTTGCGGGAATGGTTTGTGCATCCTTGTTTTTATCCATAGTATCTTATGCCCGACGCAAAGGCCTTGTCGGGTCTTGAAAAAATGTAAAGCCTAAAGATGTCGCTAGGGAGACATCAGGTTCAGTCAAAAGTGGTCAATTTTCACACATTGCCTCAAAACAATACTATATTTTTTTGAATATTATGTTTATATCTCTTTCTTCCTATTATATATCTGTTTCTAAAGTGAACACATTAATTTTTTCACTATCCACTGAGATTATTTATCTTATTTTTTAAAGGCGAAACCCCTTCATTTTATCAGTCAAAGTCCCTTACATGTACAAGTGAAAATAAAAAAAAGAAGACATCAATTGTCTTTCTAATGTATGGTATTTGGTCAAATCAGTTCTGCTCCAGTTCCATCTTCTTACGGCACCATCGATTATGCGCATGCAGGTATCAATTACTGCAATCATACAATTATTATGAATTTATCATCGTTTCACGACAATTTCTGATCTCGGGGCGTTCTCCTCCACCACTTTGGTTTGGGCCCAATGATTATACATTGGTTTATTTTGTCCATAATAAATGGTAGTATGAAAAAGTGGGAGAAAATAATCAAGACAAGAGTAATTATTGGTAGCATTTCTCCCAGGTAATCATGTTATATTAGCAAACAATGAAGCATGGTCAGGGTGTGGACGTGATGTCTGAACTTTAGAAAATTAAGGTTAGCACAAAAAAAAGTTGTAGTTGTCGGTGGTAACTGTTATTAATATATACAAATCAGTGTTTCAAATTCCCAAAACTTTCTTTTTAACCTCTGACGTGGATTGACCTCGAGATGCATGGTTTTTTATTTTTATTTTTTTGTTCACATTGCACGGGTTTCAATTACTGAATTGCGCATGGGCCAGGGGTAGAGTGGTGAGGACCCTTTTGCAAATAAGATAAAAACGAAGATCACATGTTCTATTTTTGGACAAAGCCAATTGAAGGAGCTTTTTAACTTTGGGGTTTGGTTTGGTGTGTGGAAACCTAATTTTATTAGTTTATTTTATTTTGTTTTATTTTATTTTATTTTCTGGATGAGGATAAAGGTACCCTAACTAACAAACCTTCAATGCGAAGCAAATGACATTCGGGCACGTATTTAACATTTCTACATGGAATTGCTACACCTCACATCAACCATTTCAATATCGTAAACCATAAAGCTGCATACAACAACGATAATACACTGATGCTCCAAACAGTAAAGGAGAAATTTTATTAAAATATTTACGGTAAAAACTATAATATGTTATAATATTAGGTACTGCGTCAAGTAATATTTTAAAGATGATACTAGAACAATTTCATTTTTATTTTATCCTTTTTGTGCAAATAAACGGCTTTAGCACGTGAACAAAAGAGCTTCTTTTTTTTTAAATTTTAAATGAAAATTATCATCAAATAGTTACTTAAATAGATTTTTTTCAGGTCTTTTTATTATTTATTAATTATAACTTGATCGAGTTTCAGTTCTGATTATTCAGTGGAATTTTAGGCTCCATAGCATATATATGATATTTTATTTAGTAATTGATTTGCCAATATTTTATTTATTTATAAAAATTGATTGCAATCAAATAGTTTTACAACCATTCATGCAATTTGCTCAATAAAGTGAGATAGAGCCTTTAATAATAATGAAGAACATAATTAGAAGGAACTTTTTATTGATTCAATATTAAATGATATTAATCTATTTTAGATAGAGTGCTTTTTTTATTTTAAATAAATCTTTCCTTAAAATGTAACAAAACATTGTTATGAGAGAGTCCTCTTACATTATATACATGCACCTAAAAATTACCCAAAAAAGGACTCCCTTTGGAACAAAGATTCAACGCATTGAACACTCAAAACACACTACACTCCATTCGTAGTATTTTAGATTTCAAAGAGAAAAGAGACTGAAATTGAAAGTTAATTTTGCAGAGGTTATTTATACCGTGAACCCTCCCTCGTTACACGCCGCCCAAGGGTGCGCACCTTAACCCCGGCGCACATTATCGCACACCTCAACTTCTCTAGCTGTCCTTTATTTTTTCGTCTAGCTGTCGTTGGTTGAAGTGTGGAACATATGTCCTTATAATATTTTGTTTGAATTGTCCATATTTTCCAATAAATTAAAATTCACCAAAAAAAAAAAAAAAAAAAAAAAACCACATAGAAAAAGAGAGAAGAAACACAGAGAACACAACCATAAACACAGAAACACTCGGTTTCGGTTCATGCTGGAACAAGAGGTCCTCTCGATTCAGATCACCCACAAAGCAAGACAAACTCCCTCTGCCAAATCCAGCATAACCCACGTCAAATCCTTTCGAATCTCACCGACCCATTTCATTTTCGCACCAGTTTTTCTCCTTCCTCACCGATCGTTGTTGCTGCAATACCCACCGTTACCAACAGCTCCATCCATTCCCACGAGCTTCTTCGTTCTCCGTTCCACCCTTTTCCACACTGCGTCTTCTTCTTCTTAATGCATAGAGTGATTGCCAGAGAATGGACGTAAATTTGGGAGGTGCAGGCCTGGTGATAGCATGCAGGGTGTGAGCGTGTGAGAGTAGTTCGTGAGCGTCCAAGAAAATTAAGGAGCATGTCGAATCAGGTGGTGAAAGTGCGGAGGAACACGATTGTAGCATGCATGACTTGCCCACTCTGCAACAAGTTGTTCAGAGAAGCCACAACCATATCCGAATGTCTTCACACGTGTGAGCCCTCCTCTCTTTCAATCCGTGTCAATTTTTTCTTCGATTTCTCTGCATTCGCTTCCTCTTTCACTCTTCGCCCCGATGCGGGAGCATCTGGACTTTGCGTAACCGGAGGGAGATATGGGTATTTCGTAATTTGACGTGTCCAACAAAAGTTTTATTTTTTATTTATTTTTTCTAATTTTCTTTTCTTTTGGGTTCTCTCTCTAACTATACCTGTTGAGGACGTGAATGCTCGTCAGAAGCAGTGTGCTTTTTATTGACTAAGTATTCTTATGCTGTTCCATTAATGTCCTTGGTGGAAAGGTGTTTGAACTTTTTACTACAACTCCCACTGTATTTTTTTAGTAAAACTGCTTCCTTTCTCACGCTAAGATTCAGTCCTGATCTCACTGCATGCAAAATTATACTAACTGTTGTGGAAGCTTGAATATATTTATGGGGTTGATTCTTGCATTTTATGATTAATTTTCTATTGGTGTTTGTTATGTGTTGTTTGGTCGAATTTGATATCTTTGCATGCACTTTTTTTTGTTTCACCAGTACAAGTTCTAAGCAAAGCCTGTTGTGTGTGGCTACTAAACTAATAGTAGATTTTTTTTTAACTTTTTCTATGGACTATATTCAGTTTGCAGGAAGTGCATTTATGATAAAATTATGGATGAGGAATTGGAAAGTTGTCCAATATGCGGCATTGATTTGGGTTGTGTTCCACTCGAGAAACTGAGGTCAGTCTCTGCCTTTAATTGAATTCCAAGTCACTCTTGTATACTCTTGTGCTTCCTTTAAAAAAAAAAGAAGAAAAGAAAACAAAATGCCTCTCTGCTATACTTTAAGTTGTTGAATATGCATGGAGGGTGTTGCTTTAACGTGGTATGCTGTGTAGTAAGAGTTTATCTTTATGCAACCCACACCCTAATTAGTGCTACAACTTACTAGCCTGCTAAAATGGAGATACACCTTTACAAGATGAAACCTTTCTTTTGAAAATGGATAATGTTGTTGATGGGTCGAATGTCTGCTATAAAGCTGTTGAATACTCTTTGTCTTTCAAAATCTGTTGAAAGATCCTGCCTGGGAGCAGAGAAACAAATAGCTGTCATAGACCATACCGTTATCCGATCTTCTTCTTAGGTGGTATTATGCTGTTGCATCAGCCTGCAAGAATGATAAATGTTCATGCTTTTATTGTGCTGTCAAGATAATGTTACATCAACCTTTTACTTTATGAAAACTGACATAAGAAGGATCCACCACCTGCATGACGAATTTGTTAGATTAATACATGCATATAGTATACAGGGAAATAATTAAATGCCCTCAAATTTGACATATTTCCAAAATTTAGTTGATGATATACATATGGTAATGCTTGTAGGTTATTACTTTATTTTGAATAGTTTTCCTGACAGACATTGCATATGGTTAATAATATAGATTATCATAAATGTAAAGTGTTTAAGGCTTGAGAAATACAAAATTATGGTAACAGTAAAATGTAATTTGTAACAATTATGTTTTCTTGGTCTGCTGATTGCATTTAATAATTTTTCATTTGAACTTTTAGTTGGAAACAGATTAAGATGAAACGAAGAAGGATGGTCCTTACTTGATAAAAGGACTGAGATAATTGATATCAACAAGGAGGGATTTAGCATCTGTTTTGATTGAGAAATTTTAAAATGTAGATTTATTAATAATTTCCTTTGTCTTCAAAATGATATCGTTTGATTCTATTGCAAGTGATGGTGTTCTTGTTTGCAGTGCTTGTCTTAATTGTGGTATTACCCAAAATTGATGTATTATCTCATTACCAAATGTACTTGATCATAAAAAAAACAGCGAAATAGTGTGGAACTTAAGGAGGATGATGACGAACTAGGATAAACAAATTGGGTTTATAATAATTGCATTGATGAATTTTCTAGGTTAGGGAAAACAGGAGAGTAATCTGAACTATCTGAAAAGAAGTAGATCAGGAAGATGTTTTTTTTTTAATGAATTACCTACACCACCATTTCATATAATGAAACACACTTCAAGCATTTTTTGAAAACTACAATCAAACAAAACCACATAGCTGACGATGTTGATATTCTCTTTTGAATTGTTGCGTGCCAAGTTACCAACTTTAGTTTCTGATTACCAGGCCAGACCACAGTTTGCAAGATGTGAGGGCCAAAGTTTTCCCCTTGAAGGGAAGAAAGGTGAAGGCACCTGAAATTGTGACCTCAATACCATTACCAGCTAGGAGAAAGGAGAGATCTCTTTCGTCTTTGGTGGTGAACACTCCAAGGGTATCTACACAGGCAACAATGACAGGAAGAAGAACAAAACCTTCAAGAAAGGCTAGTGGTCTGCGGTCCACTAGTTTTTCCTTTGAAAAGCCCATTAAAAAAGAGGAAGATTTACTGGAAGATCATCTTGAGAGTTCAAGCTCACCTGAAAATTCAAATAAGTTTGCTCAGAATTCCGGACAGGTATAGGAGAAACAATCTGGTTCTTATCTTTGAACTTGCTTTGTATTGTTCTGTCTCTGTGTGTTAAGTTCTTGATCCTGGTTCATATGATTTCCTGGATTATAGGACCACTAGTTTACTAACATTCTTATGCTTAATTTTTTTTTCCTGGTGCAGAGTATGTCCCCTTGTGAGGGTAGTCAATCTGCACCCAATAAAGGATCAGAGAATGGTGGCGAAGCATGGGATGCAAAATTGGATCTCTGGAAGCCTTTGAATTGTTTAGTAGAGGTGGCAAGTAGGAGTAAATCTTTCAAGTCTCATGTGCAAGGGTCTGATGCTAAATTAGAAATCACTCAAGTAAGTGAGAGTGACTCTCAGATGCACAAAACTAAAAATAAGGAAAATAAACGCAAGGCAAAAGTTGAGGATGAAAAGATTAGCCCTTATCCTGCCTCTTCAGATACAGCAAAACCCAATAAATTGCGCAGAATGCGCAAGAAGAAGGAGCCTGCTTCTGGAGAATCAAGCATATCACCCCAAGCTGTGCTTGATTCTGCCAGCAGTAATAGACTCTCTAGGACTGGTCCAATCTGGTTCTCCTTGGTAGCTTCAGAAAACCAGTGAGATATCAATCTTTGAAACTAAATAACTTATAATATCAAATCCTAAGGATATTATATATCTCCTTCATATCCTTTTTTTGGTTATTTTTTAAGTACTAATTTCACACTAATGTTTCAGGGGAGGAGATGCACCGTTGCCACAAATTCCTGCAAGTTATGTGAGAATCAAGTAAGTTCTTACGGACTCCATGTACCTTTATTCTCATTATTTGGTACTTTAGTTTTTTATTTGTTGCGTTCTTTTATAAGAGGAATGTCATGCTTGGAGCAATGTATAACTTACGTTACTCACTACTATATATCTGAATCTCTGTAGAAAATTTCATGAATTTTTATCTCAGTGAGCCTTTCTTCGTGTAATAAGTTTGAGCAACATTTAAAATTATGCTTAATGACAGCACAATATTGCTTCTTGATGATAGCAATGTCCTCGCATCCCATCCAATCTTATCAAGAAGAATAAATTACATGGATACTAATTTTCTTAAATTGTGGCCTAATATCTCCTTATCCTAAATTATTTGAAAAACATTCCACCAACGCCCCTTAATTGTTTGAAAAATATAACTGTGCATCTTTCTGTGGTGGAAGTTGTTGTAAATGTTACAAAAAGAGGGAGGTTATGTGCAATCTGAACAAACTTCTGGAATTGTCTACTTAATTTACTCTAATATTTTTAACATCTCATTAAGTTATATAATAATCTATAAATGCTAAAAAAATCTAAAGGGTACTTGTTGAACCTCTAATTTTATTGATTGTACAATAATTTGTTATTGCTCAAAACACAAATATTCTTGTCATTCTGAAGTCTTCCACAACCGGAGGATTATACCCTTTAGCAATTTAGATTACTCAGATACATACATATCTTCAAGTTCTCACCCATTCGAAATTGTCCTCACCTGGGCTTTTACAGGGAGTGAAAATGGAGAAGACTTTTTTTTTTATCAGCTTAAATTGAGAAAAGATAAATAGATAAGATGTATAATTCAACGTTTAGTTGTTTAGTATAGTATAAATAAAAGAGAAAAAGGCTTTAGAAAGTTGTGTTATTAATTTGGATATAAGAAGAGAGATAGAGAGATGAATAACAATAGATAAGAAATAGTAAGGTAGGTCCGTCCGACTATTTTTTAAAACTATATTTTTCTTTTCTTTTTCTCCTTCCGCCTAATATACAATATTATTTCTCTCCCTCTCAGTCATTCTTCTTCTACTCTACCAATTAAGGGTTAGTCTGGAGGCCAAAACTCATTAGGGTTGGGAGTTGGAATCAACAACTCTTCTGTTTATATTTACTTTGATCATCTTCAGTGGGAATGGCTTGCATGAGTTTCTTATATACAAAAATAATATCCTAATCTCGGTTATTCAAACATGGTTTTCTTAACATTGAAAAGAGTTGTTTTATATAAACACTTATCTTCAATTTTTGAGAACCCCTATTTGTGAGATCCATGCTAAAATATTGCTTTTATTGATAAAAAAAACTCATAAGCAATTTCATTAGAGATGTTCTGTGTACACCTCTTGTTTTCTTTACCCCGTTTTGCTGTGGTGGGTAACATAATATGATTAATTCGTTTGTCAGAATTTGTGCAGATCAAGGAAAATGTAAGCTATTTTAGGATGGTTTGGGAAAAATAAAATTGAAAAACTGAAGTTCGACAGGGACCTATCAAGAGTGTGAATAAAGATTTTTAACAATCTGTATGCTTTCAAGAAATCCAGCCATATTTAGATACATTTTTCTCCCATCAATAAATCTAGCAATTAGCATATGCTTTCTGTCTTTTTTCTAATGTTTTTGATTTTCAGAAAATTCATTTTAGCTTGCAGCAGGAAATTTGAAGAACGTGTATTTGTATCTATCTCAACTTTAGATTTCATATAAACTCTGCCCAGTACAAACTTAAAAAAATAAGATATTACTCCTCTTTTCCCCCCTTTTAGAATAAATTATCCTTGTAGTCATTACATTTACAAAAAAATTAGTCAAGAAAGAAATTTGCAATTTTTTTCATTATATATCAGCTGTGTTGGTTATGAACACGAGAGAGCAAGTAAAGGGTAAATCAAAGTTCAGACTTTTTAATAAGAATGGGGTATATTGATTGTGTAATGCATTTGTACCATCTCTATGGGTTTTCTGTGTCTAGTTTAAATGGTTTCAGCTAGCTTTTTGATACATGACAAAAATATGCTTGAAAAACCATGTCCACTCTATTTATGCTGCTGCTAAAGCTTCTTAAAATGTGGAAATCCATCTGAACTAGAAAACGATATAATGTCTTTTCTGTTTGCTACAGGGATGGTAGCGTACCAGTCTCATTCATCCAAAAATACCTAATGAAGAAACTGGACTTGACTAGTGAAACAGAGGTAACATCAAAAAAGGCATCAACAGGAACCTGAAAGATTTTATTGTCTTGTTCTGATTGTTGTCTGCTATACCAAAACATAAACAGTTTGATTGTCTAGAAGCTCATCACACTTGCATTATTCCATTAATATAAGCCATAATTCCCATCTGTCGCAACTTTAATAACCATGGAATTTGAATTACACTACTCTTTACATGATTGTTGTTTTCTTAAAAAATGTCTGCTTTTATGTCACTTCACTCTTGAGGTAATTGATTTTGCAGGTTGAGATTAAATGTATGGGACAATCAGTGCTACCTACATTGCGTCTATATAATTTGGTTGAGTTGTGGTTGGATACAGCATCGACCTCACAGAGAACTCCAGCAACTATCGGTTCCTCAGCAAAGGATTTTGTCATGGTATTGGCTTATGCTCGGAAGGTTCCACACCCATGATTCGTACTCCGAAAATGTTCTTCATAGCATAGTCACTTCACTTACCACCACCACCGTGAGGACATGATTGGATTGGCCACATAAATTATAAAGCAAAATTTTCTCCATTAAAACATACCCTTCTTCTCTTCATTAATGTAGGCATTCTGATCTGGTAGTTATTTTAATGTTCATTAGATCTTCATTTTTCAAGACCATTTTTTAAAAAAACAATCGTTTTACTCCAATAATTTGGAGGGCACATGTGACTTAGACATAAGAAGCCATGCCTGTTTAGAACTTAGAAGAGATGCTTTGTTGAGAATTTGACATTCGAATGAAGAGGATTTTTGTTTTACTTTCTTATCCCTTATTCTTTTTGTTTGTTCTCCAATGACCAACCGTAGAACATGCAAACACTATGTATGTATGTATGTATGTAATCTTGACATCGTATTTCATTGGTTCTATGTTTTCTTTTCTTTCTAGAATCGAGATTTTATAGTTATAATTTATGTTTTCAGACTTTTTTTTACAGCAAGACTATGAAGAGTTCAATTACTATTGTCTACGGTTAGTGAGAAGATTTTTGCGAGGTCATAAATAATCATGATAGAAGTTAATTAATTAGATAACATGATTAGACATTAATATGCAAATCTTTGAGTGAGTATACGCATTGATTTTGTTTATGGATTATAATGATTGATTAAGAGTATATATAACAGATATGAATTGTTTATTTCAATATTACGAGTCTTACAATTTAAGTTTCGACGAGTTCACTCTAATATTATTATAAGTACTTTATTTGATTTTACGATCCTAGGCTTGACCTATATATTAATATTTTAAATATTTTTATTAATATGTCTCATTTATCGTATAACAAATGTTAAGCAATAATTATTTATATGTGATTTCATAAACAATTACGCGTCATGTATCTCGATAATAAATTTTACTATGTAAACTTTGTTTAACTTGAAATAACTTGTATAGCCAGTCTCATTAGAGATTAACTAAATTAGTTTTAAATTTAATAAAATACTTTTGATAATTATATATTGTTGATCAATTTAATTTATGACATTGTAACCAATGGTAAAAATTAGTTCTTAAAATAAATAAAATAATTTTTTAAAATTGATCAAACAAATTATTTTTAAAAATTGTTATAACTTATCAAAATAATTTACAAATTTTATTTGCTTCCTTCACCTCTTAATTTCCAAAACTTTGGGATTATTCCCCTATTTTCTTTTCCGGCTCTGACTCTTAGCTTATATAGTTTCATGAATTTTGTGTCAAGTATACATTTATATTTGGATCAAAAATATCGAAAGTTAAAAATATGAACTCCATTTAACACATTTCTATTTTATTTATTCAATTATTTATAATCATTTATTATTTATAAATTTTTTTGTGTCTACATCATTACAACTTTCATATCAAATAGTATACACACTAATCCAACTTAAACAAAAAAATATTCACCCATTAAAATAAAATTACCAATGCAGAATTTAGTCAATACTATTAGAATCTCGCAATGAAATCGGACAAAACCAAGATGAAAGATGAATTTCTTAATAAAAATTATGTCTTTAAATATTTTTCTATTTTTAAAATTTTACTTGGCAATAAAATTGATTCTTTTAGTATAATCAACAAATAATTAAAAAAAATCAAAAAAGAGAAAATTTCACAAGGAAGGTATGATTAGATCAAAAGATTTTACGTGAAATTGTTAATCACTCCTAAAAGAGAAATTAAATAATCATTCAAATAAACTGAGATTACAAGCACAATAAGACAATTTAGGGAAAAAACACTTCTTTTGAAGCCACAAGAGATGAAGACACTTCCCTTGAATACATAAGGGATGCACATCTCATTTGAATCACATAAAGAATAACTTCTCTTAGCAACAACAACACTCAATCACTCAAACGAAAGTTATCGCTCTATCCATACTAGGTTTTTCAAAGCCTTTCACAAAAGAATTCTCAAGTTCTAATAACTTCTTTAACTCTTGTATCTTTGAAAGTGAACCCTCACATGATTTATAAAAGCCAATTTTGAAATTAGGTTTAGGAGATGAAGAGTCAGATCACAACTGTCATCAATAATTGATTATTGCAAACAATAATTGATTATTGTCGCATTTCTTTTCAAAAAATGTTTCACTACAAATTCTTGTTTAATCAATAATCAGTTATAGTAAAATGATAATTGATTATTTAAGTGATAATAAATGTGATAATCGATTATTGATGTGTAGTTTAGAAAAAAAATTATTGTCTTCAAATGACTTAGTGCTGCTATGTTGTTGTATATAAACTAAACTTAAGTTACTTTAACAACAACTACCACATATTACAAAGACAATTTAGATCAATAAAAAAATACAAGTCTTTCAATTTATCTTTCGTTTCTACTTCATATCTGAATTTGGTATCATCATCAAAATCAGCTTTCTTGAAGCAGAAACTCCAACAACATCTTCTTTTATCAACACAAACATACTTCAAGCATACTGAATTAAAATTAACTCGTCATTACCTTGGTTAAACAACTTTTGCTTTCAAGAATGCTTTCTAAAATTTTAATTCATACAAAAAAACCTAACTTGAGAGAGACTCAAATTATATATTTAAGTATATTATTTAGACTATAAAGTAATTGAGATTTTCCTAGAACTTGAGCCACATGCATAGTCTGAAGTCCACATGCAAATCAAGAAACAAAAATATCTCAAAAGGAGAAAAAGAAACTTACTCGATTTTACTCTTTGATCGGATGAAGATATAGAGTTTTTCACCACTGTTGATTATACTCATTTGTCTTCAAAAGGACAAAAGTAGAAATCAAGAAATGATAAAGAGAAAACTTATAAGAAGTTTTAGAGAGATTGTAGTTTTATAAAAATAAACTTTAGTTATAAGAAATTTATCTATAATTTAAACCTATTCCATAAAAACTATCACTATTTTTTAAGTCATTTCGGGATACTCACAATTAAAAACACAAATATTATTATTACTAATATTAACAATACAATTGTTTTATTAATAAAATAAAATTAATTTAAAATAATTTCATCAAATAAAAATACCTTTTTATTTAAATTAATCAATCACATATTATTTTAACTTAATTTTAATCAATCACCTTTATCATAAATTAATTTTATCATTTTTTATTTTAAATAATAACTTATATATTATTTAAAATTAATATAAATTTATTATTTAATTTTAACTATAAACATAAAATTGTAATCTTATAACTTTTTCTATTAAAGCACTTTTTCTTTTTATCATTTACATAAATCAAATCACTCAAAAAAAGTTCTCTTGTTTTTGTTATATTTGTCACTATGTCTTTTCTTAACTTAAATATCTTCGCTTTCACCTCTCTTTTCAAATACATCATTTTTCACTCCCTCTCATTTTTTAATAAAAACAAAGTTTTAATTAGTTAAACAATCTATTTAATAATAAAATATTAAATTAATGTATGTGATTAAAATATAAATTAAAGTAATTATAAGAGGGTTTTGAACCTATCATATCCCAATAATAAATAAATGAAGGATTTGGTTTTTACAATACCTTTCCACTTTCTAAGGTTCAAGCAAACCTTATACTTTATAAGTTAGGTAAAAATAATAGTCATCTAAAACAATCTCAACATTTTAAAGTATGTTTAAGTTTACGATAAAAAATATAAGTATGTTTACGTTCACGATAAAAAAATATAATGAATGAATAAGTGATATTAGTTGGTTTAGTTATGTTTTTATATTTATTTCTGTATGAATATTTTAAATTTGTTTATGTAATTTTTTTGTATATCAATTATATTACTATTAGTGATATAATTTGATCATTTTCGTTAGTACTATAATAACAATGTTAAAGATGTATCATGTGTGTAAGTCGTGTTTTTTATTTGTTTTTTTAATTATCACATGTCAAGTTAGTTCATATCATGTGATAATGATAATGTGATGTGATAGTAAGAGTATCACGGAGTCATTGTCAACACCAAAGGTCATTTTATTAATCTTAACTTGGTCGTTGTATTTTTTATTTTGATTCAATCCAATTTCATTTTTTTTAAATTGCATAATTTCACTCTCCAAAAATGGAACCAAATTTAATTTTTATATACATATTATAATGATATTTTTAATAAAATTTATATTGTTATTAATATTTTTAAATTGAGTAAGTTTATTCAAATTTTAAATTTATTGGTTTTATGTTGTTTCTAAATTTTTTTAAAATTTTACATTTGAATTTATAAAATTGTTAATTTTAAACCAACTCTAACATTTGTATAGAAATTATTGAATTTTATACATTTTAAAAGTATACAATTATTTGAAATATAAATTCAAATAAAAAATAATAATAAAATATGATGTAATAAAATATCAACAAAAAAATTTAAAATTTTAAAAAAAAAATTTAAATAAATTTCAAACTTAAAATATAAATTTAAATAAACTTAATCTTGTTAAAAAATATATAATAAAATTATTCATATAATATTTGCATAAAAATTAAATTTGATCTTAATTTAAAAAATAACGAAATTGCTCAATTTAAAAAATATTAAAACTGAATGTAATAAAATAACAAATAAGGATCAAATTGAAATTAAGACAATGACTCCTGACACTAATAGTGACATGCGAAATTACCACTGCCATATCATATTGTCATTGTCGCATGCCACGACACTAACTTAACACGTGACAAATAACTTTTATGGAAAAAAATAAAATTAAAATAAAAAAATCACAAGTTGACACTTGATATATATTTAACATTATTAGTATAGAAAATGACCAAATTATATCACATTTTAAAAAATAGAAACCTAAGTGAGAAAAAGAATCATATTATTATTAGGTTATTGTTGAAAGTCCAATTTACAATATATAAGTAGGTAAAAAAGACCTCACTTTATAAGTTGATTTAATAAAGTTGTGTTAGATTTAAAAGTTCACTTCTTAATATGATATTGGTGGCATATATTATAGTCTATCATAACAAAATTTATTATTTATCACTTTTACAGGGTTGAATTAGGTTTAAAATTCATTTCTTAAATGATATTATTTAATAATACCATTATAGTTAAACTAAAATACCATCTCAAACATATATTAACAAAAGCAATATAATATCTACAGTAAGAACAATTTAAAAGAATTTAAATAGCTTTTTTTAACGAGTAAGAAGGTAATTTTATTTATGCTTAAGTTAAATAAAAGGATATGTTTATTTAATATTTAAAATTATTTTTAGAAGAAAATTTTTAAGAAGAGTTAATATTTTCTGAAGATTGAACTGCTGTTTAGTTAGTGAATAGGGTTGACTCTTAGGATAAAACCAGATGAAAGATTCATTTATAACATACTTTCTGATATTTAAGTTAATAAAAAAATATGAATTATATTATATAAAGTATTTAGTTATGAGTAATAATTATCTTACTTCCTAATAATATATATATATATATATATATATATATATATATATATATTTCAATAGAACTAAATATAAAATAATAAGATAATGAGATAATAACAACATAAAATTGAACTTGATTTGGAATCGGGACTTTATGTTCAAAAGTTTGGACTAGTACAATCCAGACTTCATGTTTAAAAGTAAAGCTCTTTATTTTAAGATGGTCTGAGACTTGATTGATTTTAGACTGAGTTCATACAACTGATTTTGGAAGAAGTATTTACAAAAATTATATTTCTTCATAAAAAATTATGATATTAAATTAAACTTTGAAACATTTTAAAAGATTTATAATTTTCAATTTTAAGATTTTAAAAGATTAAAAAATGTATATATATATATATATATATATATATATATATATATATATATATATATATATATATATATATATATATATATATATATATATTCAAATCATATAAATTTTAATAAACTACTTCATTGATTGGATTTTTGTAGGACTTTTTATTTATTTATTTATACAAATATAATTCGCATTAAACAATTTCATATGAGATTTGAATATTCCAAAAGAGTTAGATCTACATAATTTTATAAAATTTAAATTAGTAGTGTTTGAAAGAGAGTATGTTACTAACAGCTGAGAGTTTATGATGTGATAACAGATTGAAAATGATTGCGAAACTCTCTTATCAATCATACAACTAAAAAAGCTTTATATATGGCTGTGGTTCATTTATAAGGTTCTGATTCATTTTTGACAAACATGACAAGATTCGTTTTTTCTATCTAAATATCCAAAATAAGCAAGATAGAGATATCAAGAGTAACAGATTCCAAAAACTCAAAAGCATAGGCGTTCCGTGGTTCTGTTTTTGCGTTGTTCTTTGAAAACTCTACCCACATGGGGACCCAAAAGACAACGCTTACAAGGTGTATAACAACACATGCCACTCATAATCCACAAATCACATCTCCAAACCCAAACCCTTTCTCTCCAAAGATGCATCTATTATTAGCTTCGTTCAACAATTTAAATTCCCTATAACTTTCTCTATCCATTTCCAACATTATTGTTAAGGACCTGTTTGTGGGTACACGAATCGCTTTTTCCAAACCAAAAAAGCCTACCATTTCAAGTACTTGCAAAATGAGCAATCTTTCTTACAGAAACAACCCTACTATCATCACCAACATGTTCTAGGTATACCATTATTGATGGGTCTAGCAATACCTCTTACTATTTTATTCAAAAACTAGACACCAAGCTAGAACTTGTCATCCAGATGTTGGAAAAGGATAATATGTAAGATTGTAACATTTGGAAGACTGAATTGACAAAATTAAATTCGGATGTAAACTGAATAAAGAATGAGAAAATAATTACAAAGTGAGATGCATGTACATTTTCAACTTATAAAAAGTTTTACCCAACAACAACATGAATGGCCTATTACAAGAGCATATCAAAATCAAACAACAAAGTATACACCGAAATTAGAACTCAAAATAACCTAGACTAAACTTTACAAACCCGACCAAGTAAAACACATTAAACCAATTAAGCAAAAGAAGAAAAAAGTTGTATGCACGAAGAGCCAGAAAGAATCCATAACATAAACTTTCCCTACTACTGGCTCGGTTAAAAAATGCGTGAACATTCATTTCACTGTACCCAAATGCTCAAAAGTCAAAACAAAAATCATTGTATAGTATTTAAGGTAATGATGTTTCCATAAAATAAATGTACGTAAGAGTGACCTAGATACTAAGTGTACCCTCCCGTTCGTTTTGTAGGGGTACCCCCAACCACCGAAAGCAACCCACCGTCGTAACCCTCGTGTTCATCCAAGTATAAATCTTCACTGCTCCTAAAAGCAGCGTGCAATATCACCAGCGCAATCCCGACGACAATCGAAGCCACCACGTTCACCCACACGCCGGTGAACACTAAGGCCACGACGGTCGCTGCCGCAAGGACAGCCGCCACCGTCCTATCATCCACCGAGGAGCCGAACACCATCACCGGCTCGTCCCGGAAGAAGTAGAGAAAGAACCAAGCGACCAGCGCCACCAAAAACACGATTATCGAGAGCGGGTGCCAGAGGAGGCTGAGAAAGAGAACAAACAGCACCATCATGAAGTAGTTCACGCGGAAGTGGTTGAGGTTGCGTTTCACGCGCATGGTGGCTTCGTTGATGGAGTGGGGACGCGTGAAAGAGTAGAGCGCGAATACCTCTTCCCATGGTCTGCGCGTGGCAAAAGCGGCGCGTGCGGATGTGGCGGCGCGTGCGATAAAGTAAGGACGAGTGGCGGTGGATGATGATGAGGGCGAGGGGAAAGAACTGTAATGTGGCGTGGAGGAAGACGTGGATGACATCGCATCTAAAGTAATTAAAATCGGAAAGTTTGAAAGATTAACGTTAATCGGATGATGAAATTATAGATCCACACTGTTTTTGTGTTTTTCAGATAATGAAGAAGAAGAAGATTCAGGGCAAAGTTTTTCATGTGCCTGTGTTGAGTTGGGTATGAACGGTGTCGTTTAGGTATTGTGTTAGCGTTATAATAATAAAAAGGAAAGGCAGTGTTTGGCTGTCGTTTACTTCATGATCAGCGATGCCAGCGAGTCCATGAAATCCCGTGGGGCACTCGAGCGATGTGGGTCCCACGCGGCAGAAACATGACATGTTGACAACTAAACATTGGGTGTTTATGCATAATTGTGATTATTATAGTATTTTTACATTAGTTTTTATTCTAAAACTATGAATGGGTCAAGTAAGTAAAGGAGCATTGTTTGGCGTTTTGGGGTTTTGACTACGTGGTAGTACTGGATGCGAGAATAGGTTAGAAGCTACAACGCATAATATGAAGATGTTGTCTATTGTTTCAGATGAAAGGAGAGAGATAAGTTTGCCATGACTTTCCAGAAGCACTGAAATTATCATGGAACCTTCTTTTCCATAACTGCTTGGAGGGGGAATTTTCTTTTATTGAGAACTGATTCTTAAATATTCCATAAATGGTTATTTAGAGATATACATTTTAGAGTTTTTTATATTTTTCTTGAAATTTTTTTATACTGATAAATTAATTAATTTAGTTTTTATTTATAAAAAACAATATATAAGTAGTTCAATATTTTGTTTTTATGTATTTATTTAATTTTTTTTATAACATATATAGTTTATTTATGTATCATAAAGTGTACATTTTATTATAAATTATTTTATTTTAATTTTTAATAAATTTTTATATAATAACAAATGATTAATAAATTTTAAGATAATGTCTAAGATAATCTTATATTATAAAATAATTATCATGGGTAATAATTATTTAAAGAAATGTTCACATTTTCATTCAAATTTCATTTTTCTTTTTTCTTCACTAGTGTAAAAATAGCGTATAACTTCACGCATTCAACGTTCCACCACTTAATAGCCAATTTTAAAAATGATCGGTGACATTTTTGTAAATAAATGCAATTGTAGAACGTCGAATCCGCATTCAATTCGACGTTCTATGATGGTAATTATTTAAACTAGCGCGTCATTCTCTTTCTTCTTTCTTTTAAACCACCAATAGTACGTCGAATCCAGTAGGTGTTCAACGTAATATTTGTAACATCTGATAATCTCACACTTGATAATTCATAATTTGTATATTGTAACGTTACAATTAAGGTAACATCATGTAATCCCACACTTGAAAATTCATAGATATTTATCTATACATGTTTTAAACTCAAATTTCAACTACAAAATCATAAATATAACTTGAATTATTCTACTTTATTCTTCTATCTCTCTCTTCATTGGCACTGAATCAGACGACATCCCTTCTTCATCTGCTCCCGTATAACGAATTATACGATCATCGCACATACACAAACACAAACAAGTAGGGTGAGCTAACATGCAACCAATTATTTATAAAACATGCATAATTACTTTGATACACTCAACAAACCTCATATAATTATGTCAGACACCCTCATATCATCATACAACAATCGTATCTTAGATACTCATCCCACAATACTACAATAGACACTCATCTCGATAATATGTTGATGAGTGGTCACGGGAGGTTATGCACTTGTGATGACTTCTACTTCTTCTTACAAATACACTTCCAAAATACTACATACCATCTACAAGGTTAGTCCTCTCAACACTATGTTCAAAACCGACACATAGACCAGGATCTCCTGCTCCTCTCACCACATAATTCATCCTTCTCTACATGAGACTGAATGATTATTAGAGTATCAGGATAATCTCCAACTACGACACCCTCAACATCTACACAAATACCATATCATTATTGAATCTCTCCACGAGACTCGTACCATGCTCGTATTCCTCAACTCACATCATACCATTACAAAATCTCCCCATAATACTCATATCATGTTCAGATGCATAAATTCAAATCCAATATAATAAATTACAATTATCACAGAAATCATACAAAATGAATATATCACTTAATAAATTAACAATACTAAAATATCACCATAATTGGTCACCGGAGAAGAATCAAATGTTTGACGAATCAAACTCACCATAAACGCCAGTACATATGACTAGTCACAACTTACTGGATTTGACCAGGGCTGCTCTATGATCAGGGATGTACCAACTCCGGTTTTTAAGATTCCTCCATCCTACCATCACAATTAAAATTCATAATTCCATATCTACCACAATAACATGAATTCATCAGAAATTTTCATTTCCAACAAGATATATCGCACAATAATTTAATAGTACAGAATCTGTTCAACAAGATTTAAGTTAAAAGCTTGTCGAGTAGACTTCCAGGAAAGAGAGGTGCGTCACAATGGACAACTTAAGTACCAAGTCTTTCCTTAGCCAAAGTGTTCCTCAACTAGTTTTAACAAATTTCTTATTTACAAATTCAAAACAACAACATATAATATTAACATAGAAATTCAATATAGATAGATATACAGTAAGCATTAACAGTACACAAAATTTCAAGACATGAATAGTAATAAAACAATACTAAATCATAATATAAAAGCTTAGAAAGGTTAGCTCCCCTACCTCTATTCCACATTTCTCTTGCTCCGAATTTGTTTCCCTGAAAACTCTCGAGAACCTCTACTCTTCTTGCAACTAATTTTTTTTTCCTAACTCTTTCTTCTCTATTTCTCAAGCTCTCACTTGATTCTTCCTCTCTTTATGCAGAATAAACTCCACTCTTATGGCTATTTATAGTCCGAAAATTTTACTATTTAACAATTTTTTAATATTATTTATTATTTTAATATTATTTATTATATTAATATTTTAATCACCACTTGGCCTATTTGCTCCCTCAATAATGTTTTTAAATCTGAGTGCTTTATCCCCTATCAATATTTTAAATTTTATTTTATTTTATTTCGTTTTTTTAAACAAAAAGATAGAAAATAATTTGAACACATCACCACAATTTTCTACCAATTAAGCTACCAAAATTTCTTATTTAACTTTCCACATTTTTTTTACATAGACTTATTATATTTTCTATTCACAAAGAAATTTATTTCTATTAGTAATAAAATTGTAAATATTTTTCATGGGTCTTACATTCTCCCCAACAACAAAAAAATCGAAAATTCTATACGTCATCTTCTAGTTTCCATGTAGAGTCACTGTTCTCTTATCCCAAACCACCCTGACTAAATTGATAGTTTTCCCTCTAAGTTCCTTTGTTTTAGTGTCTTCTATACAAACAGGTTGTACTTCCACTGAGAGATCCTCTCGGATTTGAATCTCTTCTATTTCTAAAATGTGAGAAGGATCAGGTACATACTTTCTTAGTTGGGACATGAAAAACTGAATGGAGATTGACCAACTGAGGGGATAACACAATCTCGTAAATATAAATCATTATTTATAATAAAATTAAATATAAATAATTTTTATAACTTTATTGCAGGATGAGTTATAATCATTGCATGTGTTATATTTTTAAAATAATAAAACTATTCTTATTATTATTATAAAAAAATATAAATAGATTTTTATAATTTACTTGTAAATACTTTTTATTCTTTTCATAATTAAAAAAATGTTTAGGTTGAAAAAATCAGTTAAATAAAAAAATGGTATTTACACCATGATGATAATAGACAATAAACTTGTTATTTGTAGATTTTTGTTTTTGAGAAAATAGTTTCTAATATCAATTTATATGTTAGGACCGATGGTACAAAGTGAAGCAAAATAAATTAGAAGATAACAAAATAAAAGGAAATAGATTAGAAGTATAATTTTGTTGATTAGTTTGTGAGAAAACATTTTCTTCTTCATTGCACCCCAAATTGAAAGAAAATAAAAACTGAACCTAACAATGGATGTAACTTAATGTCAACGGAAGAAGAAGACACTCTTCACCTAAATCGCAAGATAGCCTAAAAACCAGGCAGTAGTCAAGGAACTTTAGGTACATATTTCACACTTGGCGATATTTCATTGGCCCATCCTATTACCAACGGCTACATTTTGCCTCCGTGGCCCAACCTCTTCAACGGTTCCAACAACCCCAAAATTATTGACCATCACTTTTGTCTCACTTTCTCGCGACACATTTTTAAACTCATTTTGATTTATTCTTTTTTTCATTATTTTAGTATCATCTTATTATTACCGTACACAAAAACACTAATGTTTATATAATATTTCCGTTTTTTTATCTGTAGTAAATAGATAGATATAATAATTTTTTATTTGATTTACTTTGCCTTGTTCACGAAGCTCATGCTAAAGATTATATTTTAAATATAAGTGTATTTCAAACTTAAATGGAAATAAAACACAATTGAAAAGTTATATCAATGTGTTGTGTCAGTTTTTCCTATAAAAACATATAAGTAAATAGCTATTTTTCTCGTTAAAACAAAAAAAAAAATTAAAGGGGATTATTACAGCTAAAAATATATTAAGAAGAATTTATGAAAAACTTGTTTTCAAGAGTAAAAAGTTTACTCGTAATTACTTAATGTAACAGAATCTTATATAAGTGGGAGATTCCAATGGAAGAAACTACAGGCAAATAATAATGATCATTGCTACTTGACTCGTAGGATAAAAACTTGTCTCGTTTGTAAATTAAGATTAAAAAACACACTAACAATAATTGAAACACACTTAGACCAGCAGTGAATTCTTAGTATACTTAATTATAATAAGAAAATTGTATTCTATGTCATACAAGCTATAAGAAAATAGTATTTAAATACAATGGTGAAATGCCACTGGTACAATAACTTCCTTTTGCGTTAGAATGGCCTATTTTTGGGTTAAATTATGTAACTTTTTTATAGGAAAATATCAAATATATAATTTACTTTTATACTTGGTTTTTATTTTGATAAATTTGATGCAGTCAAGTTTTTCCTGTTAATATTATACTAATAATATTAAAAATATGTTACGGGCTAGTTTATATTTTTTTTGTTTATTTTAAAATAAAACAATACGAATATATTTAACTTTATTAACACAGTTTTAACGGAAAATAACTTAATTTTTCAAAATAAAAACTAACACAGTTTTAACTATATTTTATTTTATTATTTTAAATAAAATAATCTTAAAATAACTTTTTAAAGTATAATTTTAGTTTAAAAAGTTTAATTTTAATAAAAATTTAAATTAAATCACACAATAAAATATTAATAGTAGTAAATATAAGATAAATTTAAACGAGTTCCACAAATATATAAGTTTTAAAAAAATTAAACTATTACAAAATTAACTTCTCATACATATAAATTAAAAGAATAAAAATATATGAAGGCAATTCTAAATATTTTTTTCGTTATTAATATATTTTTCATTGATAAATTTATTTTGATCACTTAAATTTAGAAAACATACTTAAATAAAATTTACTAATAATTAATAATTATTAACGAATAGTGAATATTCATATATCAAATATCATAAAACTATACTTGTTCCATCAAGAATTAAATATTCATATTCATTATATGTGGATATTCTTAAAAATATTTATTTAATATTTATTCCAAATTTTACTCACAATATAAATTATTTTGTCATCCATACCTTCAACCCATCGTCTCTTGAGTTTCCATGGTTTCCAACGCATCTCAACATTCAAGCTTTGTAAAGGTTTTTATTTCATTTCGATTATATAATTCAAAATATATTTCTGACCGAAAATATATTCTATATTATTTAGGAATCTACAATTCGTGAATACAGTTTTGAGTTTATTTTCGTCATAAATACATTTTAAATTATATTATTCGAGGTTTTATTATATTCTGATTATATCATTTATAATGTATTTTTTTAATCTGAAAATTTATTCTGAACTGTATAATATATTATTATTATTATTAATATTATTATTATTGTTATCGTTATCATTATTATTATTATTATATGATTATCATTATTATTATTAGTGTACTTATTTATTTTTCTTCTTCTTCTTATTAATAACAAAAATAATTAGAATATTTTCTATTTATTGTCTATATTCATTAATAAAATTAATCATTTAATATTAAGAGTAATTGAAGTATTTTAATGCCAACTGAGAGTACGATAAAAATGAAGAACAATCAGAATAATTTCACATAATATTTATCGATTTTATTTTCATATGAATATTTTTATTTATTGTCTAGATTTATTGTATTATATTTATTAGTATAGATACTCCTTTAATATTATTAAGAATATTTTAAATATAATATTTTTTTTCAAATGAATTCCGATTACACAATTCGAAATATATTTTTAAATAAAAAAATGGAATGAATCCTGAAAATATCCATTGAAGTGAATCATATTTTTAATGGGGTGTAGAAAGAAAAAAGGGATGCATAAAAATATTCCCGTATCTTTCCTGTTTCTGTTGACAAAAAATAGCCTAACCCAACATCAAAGGCCTACACTAGAAAGAAAGGATTGGAAATATTTTTAATATGGAAAATTTAAAACATTTTTTCTCAATAATATTTTCAAAAAACATATTTAAAACAGCCTGAATTATTATTAGAAGACTACGTACATAGACATCAAATCTTATGGCTGAAATTACTTATATTACACGTTAAATAAATTTATTTAATAAAAAATCATACAGTTTTCAATTCTGGTAAAAACTTCAGTCTTAAACTACCGAATCAGAATTTTTGACTAACCTGATAAACTAATCAAATTTTAATATTTGCAAAAAATTATTAAAGAAATCAACTTTATGAAAAAATATTTTTCAGGTATTTTTTATAACTATATTATTGGTACAATTTGAAAACTTTCATGACTATTTTTAATGAGGTATTCTCTTTTAACTATTTTTCTGGTCTATAATATCCAAAGCCACTTGGATCATACATTCAATAAATCTTCTTTTGCAGAGATTTGGGAAAATTTACTAAAACATAACCTTAAATATTATGTTTGAAACAGAATTCATTTACAGATTCAAGATTGAAAATTCAACCATTTTTCAAGATACAATGTAAAATAACAAGTACCTGAAAGAAAACAAAGGAAAGAAGTGTAAAAACTTTACACTTTTCTTAAAAGAGTAAATGTCATGCGGATTCCAATGGACGATTAGATGTGAGTTTGAGATTCATTTTTCAACTTTCCAAAAGTAAAAAAATAATAATAATTCTTTTTTATTATAATATTTATAGTAATTATTCAATATTTTTTTATTAAATATAGTTTTAATATTATTAAAAAAAGTGAATATGGTTTTGTTAAATTAACATTAATATTATTAGAGAATTGGAGATGATAAAAAGGTGAAACCTCATTAGTTATTTTATTAGTCCACCAATGAAAGACAGGTTGAGACAACATTTTTAATATGAGAACTCAAACTAACTCGGTTCGCCAAGTTCGACAATTTGATAAGCCGAATAGTAAGTTACGTCGAGCCAACCAACTTCATTAACACAGTACGACGACATAACCAATGTTTGATATAGCTCGACCAATATCTCAAACAACCCAGATAATAGTTCTTTTCAATCCGAAATCAGCTTGATAGCTCGATAGTCCGACATCAACCCATTTTCACACAAAAAAATATAAAATTTCAGTTTGTTTCCATGTGATATTATATTTTGATGATAAAAAAAATAGACGAACTAGTCTTGCAACTCGAAGGACCAAGTTGTAAAGTTCAACCTATTTTCAATTAACAAATCAGTCTGGCCTGGTTCATTTTTGACAGACTAATATCGAGTGAGGCCTAAACAGGTTAACCCATTATGTCACCCTTTTAAAAAGCATTGACTTGATAAAATAATACAATATAAAAATATTCATACTAATTACAATCATAAAAAAACAATTACGGGAAATATTGAAATTAAAAAAGATATTAAGTAAAAGAAAGTTATTATCAACATAAAGAAAAACTCTATAAAGCACATGATGGATTAATCATATTAATATAATTCTTAATTTTTAATATGACTAATATTGAATTAATATTTGAATATTATTATAATAAAATAAATAAATAAATTTAAATTTTGGTATTCTATGAAATAGTTATTTTAATACATTGTTTTGAAATATAATATCTATTATCAACCAAAACTTCATAATAATTTTTATTTAAATTTATGATTTATTTTAACTGTAATTTACATTTTAAAAATAAAATTATTTTATAAAATTACGAACATTAACAAGTATTAAATAATTAATAGTTATTTTTATGAGAAAGAATACAACTCAAGTTACGCGATAAACATTTAAATATTTTTAACATTTAATTACGCACTTAAACATTTTTAATATTTAATTAAATTTCATTTTATAAGACATTTTAGTATTTTTCTTTAAAAAAATTACTCTATCATATTAATTAGAATTAAAAAAATATGTTTTATTTGTTTTTCTTTGCTTTGTACCCTCTTTTCCTTCGTCTAAATAATTTTACTATTCGGTCTATTTCTATTGCTTTCTTCTTCTTCTTTTCTCCTCCCCCATTTTCCATTAAGTACTTTCTTATCTTAAAGTTGGAAGTTTGGTTCTTTTGTGTCATGCTTATTATAGTGTAAAAGTTCTCCACATATTTCACTTTCATGCTCATTTAGAGCTTTTCATGAAAGAGATGTAATTTTTTAAAATTCTTCTCGATAAGAAAATTAGAATGCTTTACATAATTTCTTTAGAAACATTACAATATTTTAATTCTATTATTACCGTATAAAATGTTATTTACTATAAAAAAATGTTTAATAATCCAAGAGGTTGCGCTTAGTTTTAAGAACGGTTTCATCATATAGGCAGCACTATATACAAATTGTACTTGTCGGTATATCCAAGAGAACAATATTTTATATTTTATAGATAAAAATCCAGAAGTACTTAAATATAACACTCCAATATCTTTTTCAATATATTCGTCCTAGTCAGAATGAACGAAGCTCATGTCATTATTAATCAATGTTGACCACTTTCCAAGAGAGTAAGGTTCAATGTATTGAAATTTTTTAAATCTAATAAAAAATAATAACATTTTTTTTCAAATTTTGAACACTGTTAAATTGTTAACTTTTTAAAAAAACTTAAGTAATGAAGATTTCTGCATATATAATAAAAAAGTTATGATTTGATCTTCATCCTCAAAATAAATGTTGTATGACACACGAACTTTTAAATAATATCTAAACTTGAAAAACGAAATTATAAGCTTAATTAAAGTACAATTTGTTTATGTGAGCAATTTTAAAAATTTATTCATTTCAATAATTTAAAAGGAAAATGGATCCATTCATAAAAAAAAAACCTAGTATTCAATCTTGACTAGGTTCGAAGTTATCTGCTCATTCTTTTCCCATTTTTTTATTCCCATTATCACCATCGTCCCTTTGAACGGTATCTTGCCCGTGCTATTCGACTTTGTCTGGTGGGTGGGTTCAGGGAGAATGATGCCTTCAAAAAAACGTCGTTAAGGTGGTTCTACTTTCCATATCTATGATTAAAATATATTATATATAAAAAAAAGAAATAAGATGATACAAACTAGTGTTTTTTTTTTTAAAAAAATAAGAATAATATAACTTATCCTTACTTTTCGAAGGAGAATACCGACACGATAATTTAGTTTTTATGATATAATATATTGTTCAGATAACTGAATTTGAAAATTTAAAAATTTATGAACATTTATAAAAATAATTTAATGGAGGCGAGAAAAATTTATGAAAATTTTCAAACATAGGAATTTTAAATTTTATATATTTCCTACTTTTAAAATTTATAGTTATTCTTATTTCTTTTATTTCACTATAATTGATAACTTTTCCACTTAATTTTATTAAAAAATCATTATTTTAAAATACAGCAATAGGTAGATCTTATCATAAATTGGATTGGATCGATTTCGAATTCAACCTGATCAATCTACTATAACTTAAATTTAGTATTTTAAAATTTATATTTAATTATTTAATTTATTGATTAGTTGAATATAGATTGCGAGTTAATTTGGTCGGATTATTCAAATTTTAAGTTTATATAAGTTAATTTTTGTATCTAAAAAATTAATTTTATTTTGAATAAATAAAACAAATATAATGAATTTTTAACTAAAAAATTACATGCATAATTTCAATACTAATTATTATAACAGACTATGATTCTATATAATTTATTTTTAAATTTTAAAATAAAAATATTATATAGAAATGAAACTCACTGTCCAATCTAACTTTCCCATATCCGGACCGCTACTAATGTTCAATGCTATACTTATAATTATTGTGAACAAGAGATAAAAATCATAGGGTTTTATCTTAATCTAGAATGCATGGCCTTTAAATATATATATATATATATATATATTTATGTATATATATATGTGTGTGTATCACTTTAATTATGACTATTAGGGATTGTAGTGACAATTGATTCCGGATAGCATGTGTAGGTGTATTTAGTCATTTGTAGGTGTGATGAGTTTGAATGGACAAACCATCAAATATGTGAAGCTCAAGTAACTAGGAGAAGAAGCAAATAAATAACACATGAATTGGAGATCCTTCAAGTTAACCTCAAGCACCAAGGAGATGAAGCAAAAAGGAATGCAACATGGGATGACAAAACCCAAATATGTTCAGAAAGATATAAATTTTTCACCTCACTCACAATTTTGGAAAGGAACTCAGCACATGTACAATAAATGCAATGCACATAAGAACGGAAAGACCTTGTACACAAAAACCTGTTCTATTCTAATTTCTTCTTTTTAGTAATCTAAGAAAAATATATAATGGTAATTGATTGTTGGTAGGAAGATTTTTGGATAGTCTTTATGTGTGTGTATGGTTTGATTTAGGTGGGTCACTAAGGAAACAAAAATTATATATAAATATAATGGGACTTGAACATCCAAACCTTCGCCAATGGCACGTTGAGTCTCATGCACAGTATACATTAAACCTTCGCCCCTTTCCTTCCTTTTCTTTTGTTTCTTCTTTCCATTTTTCTGAAACTTTAATCGATTCTGCACTTCTGCCTGCTCATGTTTGTAAGGTATTACCTTTACCTGATTTTGAAAACAAAAGAAGAAGCAACTTTTACTTAATTTACTGTTGCTCACACAGAATAAGCCAAAGTCTTGCGACTGCAAAACAACTGATTGGGTAAATTAGAGTTGATTAATTTCAAGTTTATACGGTGGTGAAAACAGACCCAAAAAGCTTTACGCTTTGAAGTATGCAACTTACGTACTAACATAGGTTCAGTGATAATCCAAGGATGCAACAAACGACAAACAAATAGCTAAATAAACTTTAAACATATCCCCAGCTGGTTTCTACCGCAATAATCAAAATGTTGCTCAAAACCTATAACCTGAACTGTACAACATCACAACAATGGCCATGTAGCACCCAAAATAAGTCATATAAACAAATTCAAAGAAAATATATATAAAAGAAAAACACTAGGCCATCGCCGCCGACGTTTTCCGCCGGCCGCTTCAGAATAGCGGCGCCGGCTGATTAAGGTCGAACAAAAACGGCTTCTTCTTCTCTTCCTTGGTAACCACAAATCCGGCAATGTTCTCCAATTTGTAGCCCTTGTACTCCGACCTCACCGGCGCCCCGGAATCTGCATCCGTGGTGAAGAACAAGGGAAGGCCGAAGAACTCGACCGGTCTAGCGAGTGGGTCATGGGCTGGGGCCTGAGATTCAGGGGCAGCGAAAATCGCAGGAGCAACGACGTAGGTGAAGTTGGTTTTGGCCTTGGGCCCTCGGAGCGTTCTTGCTGCGGTGTCGTAGGCCCTGGCGGCTTCCTCGGCGGTGTCGAAGGTTCCGAGCCACTTTCTGGTCTTTTTCCAGGGATCGCGGATCTCGGCGGCGAAGCGGCCCCAGGGACGCTTGCGGACGCCTCTGAAATGGGCCTCTTTGGGCGGCGGCGGAGAGTGTTTGTTGATTGGAGGCGCGTGGGCAGGCATTGGAGAAGAGTGAGTGGGTGAGGATGGTATGAGAATGAAAAGGGTTTTGTATATAAATAGGAGTGGGGACAGTCTGGGGTTTCGCCGACAGCTTCCGTTTCCTAATTTTGGAACCTCCTTTCAATTTTTTTTTTCTATTTGCCCCCATTTTCTAATTTATCATTTTATCTTCATCCTATTAATGCATAAGCATAATTAAATTTTATACTATTAATGCGATTATCTTACGACATAAAATTTAAAACATGGCCAAGTCTTTCATCACAATTATTCGTATACTTGACCCCAAAAGAATACCACGAAATTATATCGTATAGCCGAAGACTATAATTAAAGTAAAAAAGACAAAAGGGGATTTTTTTTTTCATTTTAGGTACATTTTTGTAGGATGAAATGGGGAAGTGTGGGAGTAATTCAGTTGTTGTTACGCCGAATCTTCCGCAGAAATCTATATCTCTCCGCTTTACCTAAATTATGACTTTTGTAACTTTTTGGACTTTTAGATTGAGAAAAAACAGACCAAAGATCCCATACTTTTCATATTTAAATAGTAAGCTACTGTATTATTACCTTCGACCAAAGTTCATATCTGCGAAACTGTCTTATAAGTAATATTTGAAGGTACTTGTGTAATGAATAGGATAACGTAGTTCCTTGGTGTGCACGAGTGTGAAAGGAGAGGGTAAAAAAAGTCTGTCTTGGACAATTTTTTCAATGATACGATGGGAGAGAAGAAAAGAGAGCAGTAAAATGGAAGATTAAGATGATAGTTAAGAAATGAAATTTTAAATTTTATTTATTTTTAAAATTAGATAAAATTTACATATTATTTATTGTATGAAATTTGTTTATGAAGGTGGGAGGGAGAAGATGATAGGAAAGAGTGTTTAATTGCAGTACCAAAAGAAGAGAGCTCTTAAATGCAAGGCGCATTGAGTGAGTGAGTCACTCACCTGACTGAAGAAAGCAGAATATGTAACCCAAAGGGTAGCTGCTGCTGCTAGTACCTACGCCTACTGCTACGTATGTGTGCTCCCCTTCTATGGCGTCAAAACTCCAAATTTTTGGCCCACCACCATCCGTGCTGCTGCTGCAACGCAAACACTACCTAAAAACCCTATTCCTAAGGATCAGATGCATTAATTAACATCAAAAGTACTCTCATCAGATCACAGATGAATGAGGACCAACAAAATCAACCAATCTTTAATTACATTTTGACTGCTAGGTAAGGTAATGTCTCCGTCCTTTTATTATTTTAATGGAGTATTTTCTCTCATAATTACTCAAAGAAAATATTCTTTTTCTTTCTAAAAAAAAGTAACGGATAAAACTTAAAGTATTTTTAACTTCTGTAAACCAGATTTTTTTGGTTAAATAGTGACATTAATAATGGGATTCTGATAATTAGGGGATAGACAGCCTGATCGTTTAGCTTGTCTGTGACACCACATTGATGGGTTATAGAAAATTCTTGTATGTGCCAGAGTCTCACTCCATAATTTTCGTATGAGTAAATATTCGTTTTGGTAAAAGATAGATATAAAGGATGATAGATAAACCTTCGAAACAACATTTCTAATTTTTAAAGTATCAATTATCCGTATTTGTGATATTACAAATATAATTCAGAAATTTTATAAATAATTTATTATAAAATTAAATTATAACAAGTTGATTTTTTTTAGTAATTTTTAATATATTACATGATAACACTATCATAAAATTTAATATATCATTAGTATAACATACAAGACTGATGATTTATATAACATCTTAATAATAAAAACATTTAATAAAAAATAGTAATTTATTTTTTCAATTCTTTCTATTTTTATATTTAATTTTGATTTAATAGAGTTTTTTTTTTAATATGTAATCTAACGTAGCTTGTATTAATATTGTTTATAAGATGTCATTTATCAAAATTTGAATATTAATATGTTAAAATTTGGGTCGTTTTTTTATTTTAGAGTCTCTCTTATTTAAGTATGTAATATTTTTTAAAGAAAAAAATATTAAGATTTTGAGACGTGACATCTTTCAATGATATTATGATTAATTTAACAAAAAGAATTACATTGAGTCTATTTAATAAATATTAGCACTCAATAAAAAAATATTGAAAAATGAATCATAATATTAAATGTAGAGAATAAATTAAGCATTAAACTTAATTGTAATATTAGTGTGTTTGGTTTTTGTGACAATATGTTGAAAGTATAAATATTCTAGAGTAATCATCAAATGATTTGCTAAAGTTTCTAGCATTATTGTCTTGCAAATTTTGTCTATATTTATGGTAAGTATTTTTTTCAATTTTTATGTAGATAAGATTTGTGTTTTGGCCGTGTTTATGATTATTGTTTATGCAAAGCCGAATATGTCACTCTAACTTCAAGCAATCATAGCTCAAAGTACGATATACTTGTCCTCTAAAGTTAGCTAAGTGTGTTAGGTTACAATAAATGCGCTAACTAATTAATATAATTAATGTACCTCATAAAACATGTTATTTATATTACTATGTTAATGGATTCTTATTTGGATAGGCTTAAGCCACATGACCTAATTATCTATTGATATTTTTTTTTTCTTAGCTTAATTATGAATTATCATGAGTGACAATATGTTTGGTATGATCCCCTCTTGGTTGAATATGTGAACCAGATATATATCGACCCAATTGACTAATATATACTTAGCCAAAGATAATTTTATATTGACGTAACCGAAATACATTTGGACATGTATAATATAATACAATTATATCTCAGTTTGAAATACATAAATATGTATCCTGAGGTCTTTTAGAACATTGAGTGATTTACCTTTTAGAATAATTATTTATTTTTTGTGAAAAATATTATTGAAAAATATAAAAAACAAATAAATATATTATTTAGAGCTTGTGAAACACATTTAAGTCATAATAATCAATTGTTAAGTGGATAATTGATCATTAAGTTGAGATGCTAATAAATAGTTATAATAGATTATTTTAGGCATGTATACATACGCATTTAATTGGTTATTTAATTATATTAATTATATGTAACAAGTGTAATAAATCATTTTATACTTAGCGAATGTTAGTTATAAGTCGTGAATAAGGAAAACGTGTGGTAAATGTTTGTATGAGAGTGCGGCAGTTCAAAATCCTAGTATGTACTCTATTGATCAATTAGGTGATTGTTAAAATAAACTTCCTTAACCATACTTAGAGACTTTTGCTTTAGAGAGCTCTAACAATTTCAATTATATGTTTATTTTTTCATTCTAACACCACGTTTTGCTGGCGAGTAGTGTTGTAAAATCTTAGATAAACAATGCCATCCTTTACAAAAGAATTACCTAAAACACTGTAAAATGTTCCTTGTCATTATCGCTGTTAATTGAATACAAATAGGAATATATATATATATATATATATGTACACACATAAATGTCGATAAAAAAAATACATAATATTAAGTCAAATAATAGTGTAGAATAGAAATGTAATGTCATTTATGGCTTGAATCATGAAGGAATTCATGTAAAGTTATGATTCATTTACTCAAAAATATTCATGACATTAAAAATATAACAAGGAAATGAGAGATGAATCCGGTAAGAAAAATAATAATAATAACAATGTAAAGAATATAAAGAACTAGAATTTATAAATAAAATAACAATGTAATAAAAAGAAAATGGAAAAAAGACTACGGTGAGTTGATATACCTACACTTATTTAACATGATTTTTATAATAGAAAAGTGAGAAATAATGTGTCAAATGAATGTAGAAGTGTGTCAAAATATTTTTTTAAAAAAAAGAGACTTAAAGTTGTGTTCATTTGCGCGTGTGATATTGTTGACAACAAATGGTGAAGAAGGATTTTTAGATGACTAAGATGTTTTGATTCGCAAATTTGAGAGCGAAAAAATGAAAAATTTTGCGGGATGTAGAGATTTTTTACTCTCACTTAACTTAGGTGATCTGAGAGCGATAAGTGTGAAAATGTATTTTTACCCTTAAATTAAATCATCTGTTCTTCACATTTTTTTTTTCATGTGCATGGCGTTGGTGTTGGAGCTAGAGGGCATGAAGCTCATGGTTGAAGATGAAGGAGTGAGAATCCATTTCCATTGAGGTGAAACCAATTCCACCTTGGAGCGAACCCAACATAGGGAATCAATTCCCATTTGTGTTGTAAGTGATTCCAATGAGATGCATATATGACAAGGGAATTGATTCCCATAGCTTGGAACCAATTGCAAATGAGATGCAATGATAAGAGAATCGATTCCCATAACACTGAAACCGATTCCAGCATACATGGAACTGAATATGATGTCCCTATAATAGATTCCACTTCATCAAACATATAATTTTCAATGTTTTTATTAAGTTTAGTATTTCAAATAATTTTTACAAAATAAATGTAACTCATAAATTTAATTTTATATTACTTTTAACATTAAGGACAATTTGGTAATCTTAATTTTCTATCTATTAAAATATTTTTTTAATCTATCACATAGTAAAATCACTTACAAACTTTCACAAACTTTACTTCTAAGTTCACTCAATGGCACCTCCAAATTCCTTAGGATGTGTTCACTTATGAAGATGAATTTAAGGGAGAATGAGTAGATTAATTTGAGTGAATTTGAAAGTAAAATGTATGTTGTTTATTTTAAGGGTTTTGGAAGTGATAGAAACTAGATTTGAAAGTAAAGTTTGTGAGATATTTGACTCATGTAATATATTAAAAAGATGTTTTAATAGATAGAAAATGAAGAATATCAAATTATTCTTAATGTTATAAGTAATATAAAATTATTTTTGGATTAGTTGGAATTATATTAAAAAAAGGTTAATGAATAGTTTTCAATTTTTTTTAATTATTGTAATAGAAAAAACAAATACAACAATTTGTTTGATATAAAAATAAAAATTAAATATTTAGTTTTGTAATTAAAGAAAATATGAATGTTTGTTTTGCTTAGCTGACAAGCACAAATATATGCTTAGACATCCATGAACAATAAAAGAAAGAGAATAGAGTGTGTAATAGCAAAAAGTTGTAGGACATATAAGTAAAAGCAGCTAATATCAACTGTAATTCTTGGCACATCTCCTTTCCATACCAGTGATCCTTTTCATTTGTATTATGCAAATCATCACTTTAAAATACATACCAGTACATTGAAATGAACACGCATGAACCTTGCTATTACATTTGTATGAATAGGAAATATGTTGAAGTGCCCCCACTCGTTAGAAAAAACAACACATATTTATTTTCAAATCCATCAAAATTCATCCACTCACTGCCTCTCAAATCCAACTTCAAAAGTGAGCAGAAAAACAAATTATTACTTAAGGTTCATGAATAGGAATGACAAATTTACCCACCGGCATGGGTATCCACGGGTAAAATCCGCGGAGGATAGTAACTATCCGCAGATATTTACTACCCGCAGGTAACGGGTAGCGGATACTTTAATACCCGCTTGTAAACGAATCGGGTATGGGTAGTATACTATCCGCCCCGCGGGTACCCGTTACCCGCAAAAAATTAAAAAGAAATAATTTATATATTTTTTAATTAAATTTACTTAAAAATAAAATAAAATTATATTTTATTAGTTTAAATTTAATTAAATTAAATTTTAATTTACATTTAATTTAATTTATATTATATATATATATATATATATATTTGTATTTTTATTTAAATTTTATTCATAGTAGGTATAGTTTAAATTTTAATTTACATACTATATATATCCTTATTTAAATTTTTTCATAGTAGGTATAGTTTGTCTCAAAATCTAAATAAATATATGGAGGTAAAACATTAAACCACCTATATTTTTATCTGTGAATGAAAGTTAAATTAACTAACTTAACAATACAATAATTTCCTTCATGAAAAACATGATTACCTTTGAATTACATATGTGTACAGAAATGCAAACAACGACGCCGTATTTCTCTATGACTCCAAAGAATCATTCATTGATCCAAAAACCATGACATATTAAAGAAAAATCTTTTTCCAACCAAAGTTTTTGAAAGTTCTCATTACTCCAAAGCATAAATGACCCTATAAACTCAATATAAATAAAAGTATGTACTCTTAAAAAAACTAAAAAACTACCCACATATTCAATCTTTATCTGTATTACCAGTATTCACCTTAAATTAATTAGCATATGAAACTTATATTATGTCCATAAATGAAACTGCCATACCCTCCATAATTTGAATGTTAAAAATTTTCAACACCAAAAATAATAAATAATGTATTATTCATATGTTTCTTATATTTATTCTGAGCCGTATGTATTAACTCTTTAATTTGAGAGATAACATAAGGATCCTCAAATGTACTATAATTTCTCATCCTCCAAGTAGTCCAAATAACTGTAGTAATGATTGTCACTTTAATTACTTTAAGCTACAAGGAAACTTCATAAACTGAACAACTAGATGTAAAGAAAACAAATGCAAATCTTGAAAAATTGCCTTCAACCATTCTCATAATCGTATAACAATAAAAGAAAAATGGAGAGAAAGATCCAAAATTATTACCACACAAAGAACACAAAGCATAAAATCACTCATTTTTTTAACCTTCAAATAATAGGTAAATGACAAAGAACTAGAGTTTTAAGAGGTAGCACCTTATCCAACCAAATCAAATTTCTTCAATCCATCCGTTTTATTAAAATAAATTTTTTTACAGCTTTTACAGAAAAACACGTCTAGATTGTTCAAAATTCAATTAAACACATCTTCATTTTTATTAATCATTGAAGAAAAAAATCACATAAATTAACCACAACAAAAAATAAAGTTCCAATAAGTAATTGTCTAGACGGAACTAATAACATATTATACCCTTAAGATGTTTTTTCCTTTTCACATGCCTAAAATTCTATCTTAGACTTTAAATATTAAATTTGAACCTATTTTAACTCATGTATGATTAAATTCAAATTAATAAAGATATTAAATTTTACAAATTCTGAGCTGAATAAAAAGAAAAAAAAAAGTAAAGAATTTATTTCATATACCTCTTGAGTCAACCTTATTTTCGTTTTAAAATTTTCATATTGAAAGCTACACTGTATCTCAATTCCAAACCTACTCCATGCCCCCGATCAGACTCCACCTTCAGGTCAGCGTCAAAATACAGGTCCAGTCCCAACTATCCATTGTTGTACAAATTATTGCAACGCAAAAGTGTCATTCTCTTTGACCTTTTCTCTTATTTATATTAGAATTAACATATATATATATATATATATATATATATATATATA
>NW_025901795.1:325825-362590 GCF_018835915.1 Vigna umbellata | reverse complement strand
CTTCTCTCCCTTCTTCCCTCCCCTCTCTTATTATTTCTCTTCCTTCTATTCTACTTACACATCTATATCCTCTATCTTTCACTCTCTATCTCTCTCTCTCTCTCCTATATATCTCATCTCCTATCTATCTCCCATTTTCTTCCTTTCTTTTTCCTTCTTTCATTTTCATCCTTTACTCTTTTTCTTTTTCTTCTCCCCCCCCTCCTCTTCTCATCTTCTCTCTCTCACTTTTTCCCCCTTTTCCTCCTCTTTGAATAATTTTCGTTTTCAAAACTAAATAAGAAAAAAGAAATTTCCAAACCATTACTTACCTCTTTCATTCCTCTCAACCCGTTTTCTTTCATCTCTTCCATTCCAACCTTTTTTCTGTCATTCTACTATAGCTTCAATGGAAAAAATAAAAAAACAATTGTCTAACCCTAATTCACCTTCGTGATCACTTATCCTATTTGTTGCTCTTGCTCTGCTCGTTCATTTGTTTTCCACTTTAAGAACGAACAGAGCAAGAGTAACAAATTGCGGTGTCGCGGGTTGCGGTGTGTGGATGTGAGAGAGGATGGAGATGAGATAGAAACAAATTAGATAAGTGAGGAAGGTAGATTAGGATTAAGTGAGTGTTTCTGATTTTTTTTGTTAGGACTACATTAGGAATGACATAGAAAATGTTGAAATGAGAGAGATGAAAGAAAAATGGTTGAAAGGAATAAGGAAGGTGAATAAGGGTTTGTGGTTTTTTGTTTTTTTAGTTTTGAGAATGAAAATTATTCAAATACCTTAACCTTAAAACTTATAATCCATAATATAAGAGAATATTTTTGTTTAGTAAAATTCGGTACACATTCTTAAAATGTACCAACTAAAAAAGACGTGCATGATAACAAAATATATATATATATATATATATATATATATATATATTCGAGTTGGAACCAGACTCCTGAGGAACCGAATTAACTCTCCATTATATCTTTTTGACTATGTCGAATTCCAACTTTGCATATGACCCATAAATGTGGAAGTAAAGAATACAGATTAGGACCCTTAAAAGGTTCATCTCCCAAACAACACATTTAGTTGCATTCTCACCACTGTTACTAACCACCTAATTCAAGACTCAAGCGTCAACACATACCCATACATATCAACCTCATAAATGAACAAGACACGTGATGGAAAACTCATAAGATAAGGTTTTGCCGTATCAATTAATAAATTTTAAATTTAATTCAATTTCACAAACCTAACTTATTATTATTATTATTATTATTATTATTATTATTATAAAATAATAAAAAATATAAATTTTTTAATACATCTTCTTCCTATCATAATATATACATATAAATATTAATGAGTAATATAATATAATTAAAATAATACATTTAATAAACAAATTTTATTCAGTTTAACATATATATATATATATATATATATATAACATGCGTAAGTTATTTTTACTTAGTATATTTTAATAATGTATATTGGATTTTAGTAGACAAAAATACTCTTATATATTATATATTCTAAGTTTTAAGGTTAAGAATATTTGAATAATTTTCGTTTTCAAAACTAAATAAGAAAAAAGAAATTTCCAAACCATTACTTACCTCTTTCATTCCTCTCAACCCGTTTTCTTTCATCTCTTCCATTCCAACCTTTTTTCTGTCATTCTACTATAGCTTCAATGGAAAAAATAAAAAAACAATTGTCTAACCCTAATTCACCTTCGTGATCACTTATCCTATTTGTTGCTCTTGCTCTGCTCGTTCATTTGTTTTCCACTTTAAGAACGAACAGAGCAAGAGTAACAAATTGCGGTGTCGCGGGTTGCGGTGTGTGGATGTGAGAGAGGATGGAGATGAGATAGAAACAAATTAGATAAGTGAGGAAGGTAGATTAGGATTAAGTGAGTGTTTCTGATTTTTTTTGTTAGGACTACATTAGGAATGACATAGAAAATGTTGAAATGAGAGAGATGAAAGAAAAATGGTTGAAAGGAATAAGGAAGGTGAATAAGGGTTTGTGGTTTTTTGTTTTTTTAGTTTTGAGAATGAAAATTATTCAAATACCTTAACCTTAAAACTTATAATCCATAATATAAGAGAATATTTTTGTTTAGTAAAATTCGGTACACATTCTTAAAATGTACCAACTAAAAAAGACGTGCATGATAACAAAATATATATATATATATATATATATATATATATATATTCGAGTTGGAACCAGACTCCTGAGGAACCGAATTAACTCTCCATTATATCTTTTTGACTATGTCGAATTCCAACTTTGCATATGACCCATAAATGTGGAAGTAAAGAATACAGATTAGGACCCTTAAAAGGTTCATCTCCCAAACAACACATTTAGTTGCATTCTCACCACTGTTACTAACCACCTAATTCAAGACTCAAGCGTCAACACATACCCATACATATCAACCTCATAAATGAACAAGACACGTGATGGAAAACTCATAAGATAAGGTTTTGCCGTATCAATTAATAAATTTTAAATTTAATTCAATTTCACAAACCTAACTTATTATTATTATTATTATTATTATTATTATTATTATAAAATAATAAAAAATATAAATTTTTTAATACATCTTCTTCCTATCATAATATATACATATAAATATTAATGAGTAATATAATATAATTAAAATAATACATTTAATAAACAAATTTTATTCAGTTTAACTTATTGTTATATTATATTAAAAAATAAACTTTAAATTTAACTCTTACGAAGGTAACTTGTAAAGTGATTTCACACCCATATATATATATATATTAATTTTTATATATTAGATATAATATAATATATATTATAATATATATATATAATATATATATACTAAATTAATTTTATTTTTATTCAAAAAAATTTACTATCAAAAGTAAATGACACAATAATTTAACAAGTTTTTTCCTTCCATTTTATTCTCCAAATATACCGTCACTGATTTTAATATTTTTTAATATATTAAAAACAGTTTTTATATCTAATTGAAAGCTCAACAGAGTAAAAACACAATAAAAAGAAGAAGCAGAAAACTGCATGGAAAGTGTAGTGTGTGGCTAAGCTAGGCATGGAGGACTGAGAGGGGAAGCACGTGGAAAACGTAAGAAAACTGCAAAAGTGTGGTTTGTGACGTGAATTTGAACATCCGGCGGCTGTGCCCAAACTTTCAACTTGTTTTGGTTCTTTGGTTTGGGACTTTGGGCTTTTGTGGGCCACACTACTGACTCTGACGTTGAAAACTCCTCCACGCTCTGGGTTTTTAGATTCTAACAACACTGGGCATCATGCGTGGTTATCACCAAAATAATAATAATAATATAATACATAGTAGTGAATACTAATTTACTTTTAGGAAAAGGTTTCTTTCTTCCGATTTTTGACAATAGATTTGTACAACGATACGTGTCACATTATCATTGTGTTGTTTTTATCAAATTTTTTTAAAAGTTTCATTTTGTCTTCGAGGACATCTTTGGAAAGAATGTTCAAGGAACATTTTGGTACCTTTCACTTTTTGAAATAATATTCAGAAGAAAAACCTATTCCTCTCTCGAAACTCTCTCACCGCCTTCGACTTCCTCATTCGAATCTCCCTCCGCCACCGAAGTGTTGTGTTTTTCATCCTGTTGTTCGTGTCGTTGCTTGGGTCCCCGTTGTCTCCGAGGAAGTCGTCTCCTCTGTCCGCATTGAGTGGTTGTCTTTGTACTACTTTGGGTCCACCGTTGCGGTCATTTCTCAAGCTTTTCGTTTCCTCGCTCGTGCTATTGTTCCTTCTGTCGGTTGAATAAGTTTTCTCTTAACCTGATGCCTTTTCTTGGGGTAGTTGTTGTCTATTGGCTTCTTGGGTTGGGGTATTGAAATTATCAAATGTGTTAGTAATCTTTATATCTCTTAGTTGTTTCTCTGCTTTTCTGGAAAATTATATTATTTTTTTAATTATTTCTCTATATTTACATATTTGGAATTTTTGCAGCCCAATTTTTTTGTGTTCTTGATTTGAGATATTTGTTTCCCAGAGCACAGGTAAAGTACTGTATCTTTTTGTCATAGACTTTTGTAATACCTAATTTATTAGGAGGAGCCTTGGTGATTGAGAACATTAGGTATTATTTGGATTTGTTAAAAAATTGAACTTGGGATGTGTTCCATTACAATAGAAAAGTATGCTTGATTACCAAGGCACTTTCGTAACCCGTTGTTAAAGTCCCTCCGACTCGTTTTGGTACTTTGTGTTCTAATTTTTGCCGTAAAACACTGTTTGATTCACGGATGGCAGTGCAGTATTTAGACAAAAATATATATGGACTGGATTCTAGACAATGACAATGTGTGAAGAGAACAAGTCCTGCAACACTTAGGATTTTATAGGTTTTTAATTATATGTTGATTAGTTGCCTAGATATTTACATTGTATGAGCCTTGTACATGTTTTTTGTAAACAAAAGATTATGATTATAATGTTTGGGTAATCTGTACTATAATCTATTACTATAAATAAAATTTCAATTTTTGATAGAGTACCATAACGTTGTCTTTTTCTTCCAAAGGGTTTTCGCCATATATAATTGAAACCTTTTTTGGGAGCAGTGTCATCTAGCTGGGAGTACCGTTGAAGTTTCTGTACAAATTACCCTTTTTTCCTCTGGTAATCGATTACAGAGGAAAAATGATAATTTGTACAGAAACTTCAACTGTACTCCCCAACTAGATGAACACTACACCCCAACTCTGTTTTTCTGACCTTTGCTACTTTGTTTTGTTCTAATTTGTCCACCGAACTCCAATGACTTGATTCTTGTTTTGTTGGAATCTAGACTCAAAGAGATTTCCAACAAAACAAGAATCGACTCATTTACAGTTCGGGTTGAGAAAGTTATGAGCAAAACAACCACAAGATGAGAGTGTGATAGAAATATATAAAACCTTAACTTAGGAATTTACTGACCTTACTAGATGTCCAAAAATATAAATTGTATTCATTGAAACGTTTTTGAGTCTAACGTTCCAATAAAAAAGAATCACATCATTTGGAGGTCTGTGAAAAAAGTTATGATTAAAAATAGTGCAGCAAAGGTCAAGTTGACAGAATGAGTATGCATCCTCACTTCAATTGGAGAAAACCACTTTAAATGAACATTTTTATTTTGATTAAAATCAATGACCTAACTCATTATTGGGTGCATGGTGCAACACCCAATAACATTTAACAACTCACTCACCCATCTTAAAAAATGAAAAATTCAACAAAAATAGAGCATGGAGTACTGTTCATCCAGGTGGGGAGTACAGTTGAAGTTTCTGTACAAATGACAATTTTTTCTCTGGTAATCGATTACAAGACCCCTGTAATCGATTACCAGAGAAAAAATTGTCATTTGTACATAAACTTCAACTGTACTCCCCACCTGGATGAACAACACTCCCCAGGGTCATTTTTCTGTCCCTATGGGTGATTCTTTTCTATTTATGTCCCTGTAATTGATTGCCAGGGGCTTTTATAGGTTTTTAAACCAAGGTAGTTCAACTGGACTCCCATGATGGTTTTGCCTAGCTTTTTTCTATTTATGTCCCTGAATTGGTTCAATCCATAATATTCAACATTGAAAAAAACATGTTGTGATTGGGAAATGTTCAATACAATCCATTACCATATTTTTAAAATATTAACGTCAACATGATTGGAATGGACATTCCATAATTTTATCAAGTAGACATTCTCTCCCTCAAGAGTCAATCTTCCATTCAAAACATCAACAAATTTGGTTTGAAAGAAGTTGCACACACAACTCGCATAAAAAAAATTCATGTAGAACATCCAAAAATAATTAACAAAAGCCAAACACAATTGGCAAATAGGAAAGGGAAAGGGTAATGGAAATGGGAAAGAGGAAGTGGAAAGGGAAAGTGGAAATGCGAAAGGGGAAAAGGAATAGTTGAGATATCTTGCTCTCTCATCACCGAAGTCCACCGGAGTTTTCCATTTTCCACAACAAAATCAATATAAAGGAGAACATGTTTCTCGCTGGGCTGCTTTGCCGAAGAAGATGAAGCTAAAATAAAGAGAAACGAAAGAGAAAAAAGAAAGCTTGAAGGGAGAAAGGAGAGAGCTTGAAGAGAGAAAGGAGTGAGCTTTAAGAGAGAAAGGAGAAAGCTTTAAGAGAGAAAGGAGAGGGAACGATGAAAGAGGTAGAGAGAGGATGAAAATGGAGTAAGGGAAAAGGAAAAAAGGGGAAAGGGAAAATGGGAAATGAAAAATGAGAAACGGAAAATGGAAAGGGAAAAGAAAATACCTTGTTACCGGAGCTTTCTTTTGCTTCACCGGAGTCTCGCCGGAGAAGATGAAGCTTCCTTCATGAGAGAGAAAGAGAGAAAGAGAGAAAGGAGAGAAAACACACACAAAATCAAAACCAAAATGCAAAAGTGGAGGAGAATGAAAACAAAAATGAGAAGGACATTTTCGGAAACCAAATTCATTATCAACTTTAATGAAAAAAAAATATTTTAAATGATCCAATAGCCTTTTGACACGTAACGTTGTCAATTTTTTGTCAAAATTGCGTTGTTAGAATATCACGATCCTTACTTTTATTTGATTATATTATAAAAGTAAAATAGTTATTAAAAAGAAATTTTTTTATATATTTTTTAAGAAAATTCAAAAGTAAATAAAATAATGTTAGATAAATGTAAAAATTTTATGTGTGTTGAAGTATTTTTTTTAAAAAAACATTACAGCAAACGTAAGATCATATTTAATTTTCACATTTTAATGATTGATACGATAATGAACCTAGGAAACTTACTATAATTCGTATGTATAAAGATGTAATATTTAATCTCTAACAAAGGCAGCACTCTATATAAATACATAGGTATAAGGTTATCTAAACCCATTTATATATATGAACAGAAAAGAAACACTACGAAGTTCTAGATACATGAGATTGAAAAATCCATCAAGAGAAAAAAAAAACGTAAGACTTTTTAGTTTTGTAGATAAATAAGATTATTATCTGAAGATAATTTTGGCATCCACATATTCGAAGATAGCATTATTCTTGTTGGTTCTAAAATAAACAGTATAATTAAGAATAATAAATTAATTAGTCTTCGTAACATTTTTCTCAAAAATAGGGTGACAGTGTTGTACTTGACTCCCCAACGATAATAGAGACTCTAGATAACGAATGAAGAAAACACAAAAAGAAAAGGTGGACAGCATTTTTCACATTGTTGATATGACAAGGACGTTATATGTCAACAACGATGAATAAAACTAATGTTTTTCTTTGTTAAAAGTTAAATTATCTTTTGTTTGCAATTTGTTGTTTATCAGTTTGCAAGCAAGAAAAGTCACGATATACTCAAAAGAATTTAAAAGAGTTCTCTGAGCAATGCTATTTTTTTTTGGTGAATCTTTCCATATGCAGCGCGTTTTAACCAGTAGATGCTAGACTCGTCTTTGTCTCCTTTTCGTAACCTAATATTATGTTTTATACTTTTCATTTTACTTCAATATATAGATATGCATAGTAAAATTTAAAAGTCTACACAACACAATAAAAAATTAATTATCTATTTTACATTTAAATTATAGACATAAAAGGATAAAGATAACACATTTAAACAGAGATGGATTTTCTTGGGCTAGAAAGGTATTAACCTCCTGAACTTTTAAAATTTTGTGTATGTATAATAAACATTTATGAAGACTAATTAGATAAATTTTTAATTTATTTTATAAAATATGTCATTTAATGTTAATAAATGGAAAATATAAAATTAAATATAATAAAAAATAAAAAATTTATTATGATATTTTTTTTACTTTCTCTCTATTTGTCTCTTGAATTATTTTATTTTTGTGTTTATCTCTTTATCTTTACTCTCTTCCACGTGCTATTTTTTTTAAAGAAAAAAAATTAAACACAAACTTATTGTTTTTACTTTATTTTTCATCTTTCATTATTGAAGAAAAAAATATTTTTTCTTCTTGACAGTGAAATATTAGTTTCATATATTTTCTTTACTTTTCATCTTTCATTATTGAAGAAAAATATATTTTTTCTTCTTGAAAGTGAAATATTAATTTCATATATTTTTTTATCTCATAAATATTTTGTATAGTAAATTTTTTATAAATATGAAAACAATGTTGACTATTTTTTTTTCATACCCCATTTTTAATTGTAACTTATTATCAATAAATTTTTTTTTAGTATTAAGATCGTCAATATTTAATTAGATAATGATAGTTTATTTTTGGATTAGATATTTTTTTTCCTAAATTATCAAGAATTTTGATTTGTGTTTTTCTCTCAAAATTTAATTCATTTTCATCCATTCCTTTTAGACAGTGAGCAATTTAGTTTTCCATAATCAACATTCTTAATTTTTTTCTTACTTAACAACGTATACAACTAACTAATCAATGGATAGTGACATGTGGTGTCACATGTCTAATTTTTTTTGGATAACAATTAATTTGTTTAAATGTGTAAAAGATTGGTCTAATAAACTTCATCTTCTTCCAATAACCAAACCCTAATGCTCCTCCTTTTACGTGTGACCCATAGCTTGCACCAAGGTCACCTCTAGTCGTCTCAATTGCGTTCTACTAGTGTTTCCATTTTCCATCATAGCGTTGTTGTCGTTTGTCACTAGCGACACCGGAGATACCTGTTCGCGTGAGGCTTCCTTACTCTTCTCTAAAATGAGAGCCACCAAGGATATTCATCTTCTTCCCTATGTGAGATCTAGGCCAATGCTTCTAAGGGGTTTCTCTTTCGCTCGTTCCTCCATGATAATGACTTACATCTCTAGCCATCGTCATCACTGCGCCAACAATCGTGATTGTCATTGGCACATCCCTTTTCTCCTTCTCTCTCTCGCCCAAGATCATTGTACACTCTAGGAACAAACTCTAGTCACAGCCAACACCCTCTCTTTCTTCTTCTTTCATTATATGTTTGAATGGATAAATGATTGTCTCTTTATGTGCATTGGTTCGAGTGTGAGGAGTAGTAAATGTTGTGTGTTCTTTATAGGTTATGTCTCACTAGATTTGAATAAAGGAAGAATTGAAAGTGGTGAAGAAGATGAAGGTTATGTTGGAAGGTGAATAATTAGAGAAGGGGATGAAGTAGGTTTTTGTGGCTTTTGTGTGTAATTGGTTGAAGGAGTGGAGTTGGTGTGTGGTTGAATGAAGAAGTTGAAATGTGGCGGCTTCGATTTAGGTGTGAAGGGGGACAATCAGTGGTGAAGTCGCATAGTGGTGTCTCGCTAGACCAAGGAAATTGACATTAACTTCGTTTTTTATGTTTGAGAACGGAAGGCTTTGCTCGTACTGGCTATGGTGATAATATCTCTGATAAGGACAAATGGTGGTGAAATTGTGATTCACGACGGTGAAGGGAAGAAAGAGGTTTGGTGTTTGTGAGAAGAAGAATGAAGAAATAGGTGAACAGATATGAAATGGAGAAAATGGTGGAATCTAAAAAGAATTAATTTAATTTTAACTTTCCACGTTGATTAGTTAGTTGTATGTCTTGAAGACATGACACACTGTTAGCCATGTAAAAAAAAATAATGGCTTTGGTGTTGAAGGATTAAATCCCACCCTTTCTAATATGAGAGGGATGGAAATGAATCAGAGTTTGAGACCAATATCATGTAGGAACCAAAAATATATTTAATCTTTTATTTTTTTAAGTCATGACCTGTTTTTAAATAGGTATACTAATAAAGAATAAAATATTATATTACTTTTTAAAAGTGATAAAAGGAAAGCTAAATGTGAAGATGAAATACAACACAAATTCAACTTCTTCACCTATTCTGAAACATGATACTAATGATCTAGAATAAAATATTATATTACTTTTTAAAAGTGATCAAAAGGAAAGCTGCATGTGAAGATGAAATACAACACAAATTCAACTTATTCACCTATTTTGAAACAAGATACTATTAATCTTTGATTGTTCAAGTATAGGAGTTCTTTATTAAATTCAATAGATTACCAATGGAGAATTTTATATTAGTTATTTGGAACATTAGGAAAATGTCTTCAAATATGAAATATCTAATGACTTAAAGAGATGAAATTAGAATAAATTGTTTAAAATGAAATCCAAATCATATGCCATCCTTATTCTAACAAGGAAGGTCTCTAAGAAGAAATATTTAAAAAATTTAGTTTTGACTCAAGTAATAATGAGTTTAAGAATTTGAAATAACGAAAAAATAACTTTTTAAACATGAATGATTTTTTTTATAGATATAGTTTATTTTTTTATATTATAATAATATTAAAAATATAAATTTTAAATATATTACTTTGATTTTTGTCAAAATTCACATTTAAAATGTGTACATAATGACAAGTTTTTGAAGCATCAAATTATTAAATAAAAGTTAACTAACATTAACTGATGATGCAAAAATAAACGTTATATTTTAAAATACTCTAGTACTCATATTTCATATTTGACAAGGAAAAAAGATATAATAGTTGTATGTTAAACATTATTGTCGATCAGAGATAAGGTCAATTTATAATATATAAGTTACTGCAATACTCATCTTAAAAACCGATTTTATGGGGTTGAGTTAGACTTAAAGCTCATTTCTTAATATGGTATCAGAGTTATGGTTACAGCCGATCCTAGCGATATTTGTTGTTTGTTGGGTATGTTGTTCCACTTGCTATCAGACCCTTATCGAACCACCTAATAATGTCTAATTTATACCTTGGCGTGAGAGAGTGTTGAAAGTCCCCCATTGTATAAAACTTTCATTTTAAAATTAATTATTTACTTGACACATTAAAATTTCTAATTCAATAATTAAATATTAATTTATTTAACTGATACTAGAACACTCACTTGTGTGAAATTTTACACAGGTTTATGGTATGCAACTTTATACAGGTTCGAAACTAAGCTAACAATATATTAATCAAATTAACATATTAATCGAGGTAAACATTTAACAATATTCCTTCAGTATCTACGAGACATGGATTTTATTTTCAAAAATTATTAGAGAAATAATACAATATTTTCTTTCATCCTTTAGAGCTCTTCATTAACTCTAAAGCATGGTATAAACATCAAAGTCCAATCATTTAAGTAATTATCTTGAATGACTTGAAAACATTCTTCATCTATTAATGTACCATGATCGAGGTTTTAATTTTATCATAAAGTTCGATCTCATTGTTAGAATTGATGAGTCCCTTCTGAAATCATCATTCATCTAAACAAGCATTTAATTATATCAAATATCCATTCAACTAGTGTTTTAGAGTATTAATGTTTGAAATTAAAATGTGTAACAAATAACTTGTTAATTAACATGATAGTTTCAAATAAAAAACAAATATTTATTTTCTTCTTAAAAGTTTTGTTATTAATATTTTAAGGTAATATTAACGAATAATTTCCCAAATATAGTCCTTGAAAGATTGGTGTGCGGGGTAATTAGCTCCTAAAAAATTTATGCATTTTAATTCTTAATTATTCATTAATTATGTTTGCCTGCTAATCACTCCATTAGTGGGATGTTGGTAACTGTAAAATGAACATTGACGCGCATGATATGGGTATTACCTCTCACCCACGTGGTAACACATGGCTTTTTAATTGGTTTTGTCATAAAACGAGTTTACTTTTTCGTATGAAATTCAAAGTAATTGATTTTATTGACTGGAAATTCTAAGGCAAGAAAGAGAACTTAACGTGTTGAAGAGAATCGGTGTGAAAAAGAAATTTTGCTTCAATAAAATTTCTAAAGGAGGTGAGAATGTGAATTTGAACCACTTTTTCCTTTGGCTTTGAATGCAACTACATTTTTCGTTTGTAGCAAGTGTGCTCTATTTTTTCTTTTTTGCAACTATACATTTATGAGTTGATAAAAGTTTCCTTCATTTTCCTATCATCTTTCTTCTTTCATTTTTTTTCCTCTTCTCCTTTTATATTTTTTTGTTGCAGATAAAGCATGATAATAGAGATCTATTTTGCTAACTATTAATAATAAATTTCAGTTTTCTAAGTTTATAAGAACTCCTAACAAAGAGAATTATCATAAATTAAAATTAATTTCAACCTAAATTAAAAGAATTTAGAAAGTAATAATTTTCTTTTCACGTCTTTATCGCTAATTGATGTTCCCATTAGCTCACACGAACATGTTTCATATGTAATTTGATATTTTCCAGAAAAAAAAGTCTTAGCGAACGAGTCATAACATAATGATTTTCATATCCACATGAAAAACACAAGTCCTTGATTTTCGAAATATTTCCAAATTCTGTAAAATAAATAAAAAAGAATTTGCCAGAAGGGTGTTTGAATTATGCTTTTGATCATTAAGTTGTACCTGAACATTAATTTGCATCTTAGGAAATGTGGGTTCCAATTTCCTGCTAGACAATTAAATTAAAATATCCTGTAAGATTAACACTAAATGCTATTTGTTTATGCATGTAAAGTAATCAAGGTGGGGTAGAACATGAAATGTCTGCAGTGACAGATTTTAGAAACGTGCTTTTGTTGCCTATTTTGGTTGATTTCCTGATCCTCATCTCAGAGGCAAAGGTGGAAGAATTTCATCTGTTACTCAAGACTCAAGGGTGAAGTTATATTTGACGCTTTCAATTCTTTGGATTGAGTACTTGAGCTCCTGTTGGATGTTCAACCTCGAAGGAGATAATACGATGTCTTTCCATACCGATCCAGCTTCACAAGCTGGGTTGGGGTGCTTGTAAAGTTCATAAATGGAGTTGGCATTTTCGTTCAACTTGGCAAGCCTCTTCAAACAGTCGAATTCATCTGGATCAACAAGCAGTGTCTTGTCCCTATCTTTCCATCCTATCAACTTTACAACGATTATGAGGTCAGTAATACTATAATAGATATTGAAGACACACTAAATTACCATCCATAGAAATATTACTGAAATGATTAAAAAAGACACTTTTATTCGTCTATCTCTCTCCTTATACACACTAGTTGCTAAATTTCTGAGAGGCAAATGGTGGGATCCATTTTGCTATTAACTGTCAGTTGCATCAATAATTTGTGTATACCAAATAAATACAAGTTTTGACTTTATCGGCACAAGAAAAGGGAAATGTGTACCTTGGGTGGACCTTCCAATGCATTTGTGAAGTATAGTCGTGCATTATCTACTAGTTGACAGTAAGTCATAAATGCCTGAGCAAATCTCTTGTGTGATTTCAACTGTGAGTTTACTCTCACTGCTCGTCTGCATATGATAGCTCTCCTGTTTACATTCAAATTAATTTGTTAATCTGATAACTGAAACTAATCAATGTTCATTAGAATTGAACAATATACTGTGATTGGTAAGAATTTTAATATGACCTTATGCCTCTAACGACTGCAAGATAAGCATCACATACTACACCAACAAGCTCTATCCTATATGGTTTTCGCTTTTTGCCTTCAACTTGTTCAGGCTCTTGGCCTTGAATTCTCTCCCAATAGTTTTCAATTACAGTTCCATCATCCTTCACCCTGTAGCCAGCTCCCATGCGGTAACGTCGACGGTGAACATTCCTAGCCATTGTGATTGTCTGCACAACAAACGGCACCCAGGACAGTGTGCCATCCATGATAACATCTCGTCCTTCATTCAATGCTGTAACTAAGAGTGATGAGGCTGCATCTGTGGACGATTGGTGTACCTGTTTGCGAAAAAAAAAATCAAACAATCCAATACAAATGTGAAGTGGTGCTAGATTCAACCCCTTCGGACTTAAAATAGTCACCATTTCAAAAGATTTGGAATTGAAAAATGCTACACTGACATCTACCAATTCCTACTTATTGCAATAGCTAGAGCAGAGAATTAAAGAGTCTCAACCAGTTCTGCTGTTTGAATCATGTCTTGGTGACCTCTTGAGCTGAGGGCCTTGTAGATCATATCTGATTCTTTGAACGCATCTGCCTCAATGACTACGGCATTCCCGGATGCTCCTGCCCAAAATGGTCTGTTCAAAATTCATTTACAAAGAAACATCATTAGGTCATTTTCGTTTATTCATAATTAACAAAAAGATGTTTTCTTAGAGTACTTTGTTCATGATCAAATTTTTTAATAGCAGAAATGTGCTGAGTATACAAACACTACATAAAAAACTGTTTTTGAAAACACTGAACAAACTAGGTCTTACACTTACTCTTTGAGAATATCCTTGAGCACGGTGCTCTTGCCAGCTCCCATGCCTCCACCCATTAAAAGAAGCACTGGACTCCTATCGCTATGAGCTACTGGAGCCATCACCTCTGTGCATTGAGAATCATCGGTTGTAGCAATTCCCATCGCTTTCATTTCTTCCACTAAGGTATTAAAAACTCTAGCCACCTTCAGATTCTTGGCAAGTCTCTCGAACCTTTGTTCCCTGTAAATTGAAAATTATTTGCCTCAGAAAAAAAAAATTAAGCTAAAGCAACCCTTTTGAATATAATTGTATCTATGACAATGATAATTGTAAGTCATTTAACTACAAATATCCAGCTGTTTTGGAATCATAGAGAATAAAGTCTTGTTTCATTATCCCACTAAATTGACTTGAACAAATGCATCTGAACAGAGGTTTGGATATTTCCTTTCAAGTGATGAGAAGCAAAAACTATTTTCCCCTAAACCTAAAGCTGTTTATCTATTCAGTCATGCACCAGAACACTAAAAGGAACACATAATCATTAAAATTTGGATTATATTCTAACTTATGAAAGCTTTTCTTTCTGGGGTAAAATCTTTTTATGAATTTGTTAAGACAAGAATGAGGAATAAAGGTTGCCATAAGGAAGCTATTGATGTTAGTAGGGTTTTGGGTAAAGCTTAGTTATTGTTTTGTTATCATGGTGTGAGCTTAAGAGATAAGTTTAATGGAGTGTGTAACAATGTAATAAATATGATTAGGAGAAAATAACTCTGAAAAAGGTGGGTGATGTGGAGAAGTTTTAAATGAAATAGATAGAAAGACACATTTTATTCAATTTGAAAGAACTTAATTTTAATGGATTGAACCATCCTATTATTACTTTTTTTTTTTAACTTGGAATTCTTTTAGAACCTGCCTATAGCAATTTCAGAGGTTTAGAGATAACTCTACCTACACTGATCCATTTACTTATCTTTCTATATTGTTTCTAATAACTTTAGAACTTTTTTTTTTGTTTATACGGAGTTGCTAGTTGACTAGTTTTTAAGATTTTATTTTCTTGAACCCTGTAGAAATTTGTATCATAACTTATGAGTGCATGAATTCATGAAAAAAGTGAGGTCACAAGAAAATGGAAAGTTAAGGACAAGTAAATTCCATGATTATATCCTGTTCCTGTTCAAAAACACACGATTCCAGTCTCATATTCAATGGTTTATTGAGTGTTCCTCGAAAACAATACCAATAATACACACCTAGTTGCTGCCATAACTATGTTCTTGAGCCTCTTTTTAGGCTCATTTTCCGAGCTCAACACCTGCATATTAATCAGAAAGAAACACGGTTTTAGGGAGTATTCATTTTAGATTAATTATTAAATGACTAAGTATCAGAATACCTGACTCATAATTATGTCACCGTAGTTCCAATGAAATGCTAAGTAACTAAGAATGCATCTCTCAAACTCCTCTACCAGCTTCACATAAAGTGAATCGGCATCGGGTTCATTATCAAAAAAGGCGTATATATCATCTTCAAGTCCCTCGTATTTCCTTATGTATTCAGAAGCTAATCTACATAGATGGGGACAAAATCTTCTGTCCTTGAACCCCATTTGCCTAGCTGCAGCAAATCAGAGAACTTTGAATAAGGAAAATGCTGAATAATAAAGCATATTTCATTCAAGCCAATTATTGCTGTTATTGCTTTGGAAAACAACATAATATTTGCAACATAATTTCAAAACCATACATGTTTGTGGATCCATGCATATAATCGAAAAGAAATGGAAAAACAAACATTATTACCTACGTAATGGGAGAATCTTTCAAGCTTTGGGACGTGGCTTGCGCGTGATAATCTTATACGTGGGATGATCTTTCGATCTCTAGATTGTTTCAGACGAAAATGAAAGACCACGATAAGCAACAACCCCACAGAAATGGCTACGGTGATCTGTGTAAAACTGGGTTTGACATCATAATCTGGACAAGTTTGAGGTGAGTGAGAGGAGAAAACCATCGTAATTTAATTCATATTCCATGAGGGATTATTTTGATGAATAAATAGAGATAAAAGTATATAACAAAAATTAACAAATCAACTACAAGATGCGCATGAGACTTGAGTTTTCCTTTGTTTTATTTTTCTGCGCTTACCTTTCTGCATATCTCCCATAAATCAAAGACCCAGAGGACACAGAAGCTGCAATGAAGGAGAATTTTGTGTCTTTTGACACTGTCTTGTTTTTTGAAGATTTGATTCTGTAGTTGTTTGATGAAGTTCTTCATCATATTTTTTCGACACACGTCTTTAAATATAATTTTATTACAATTTAAAATTATAAAAAAAACCTCATTATCCAAATTAATCTTTTAAAATAATAAGTGTTGTTCTTAATTTTAATAAATATTAATTAATAACAAAAGTATTTTAAAAAATGTATTATTATTCTGTTCATGGTTATATTTGTTTAGAATTAATAGATCATAAAAATGACACGTGAACGCGCATATGTCTATGGGTCATGCGTATGTAAAAGAAAAATGTTTCATCCTTGTTAGAAATATAGAAAGTTATCATTTTTCTTACAAATGCATAATTTGTGGGTTAATTATAAAATTTAACAAAAGAGAATATAAAAACTATAAAATATATTTAATTTTTTCTATCATCAATTTATCTTTGAGAAGTTCGTCCTACAAATCGTTTTCTCTTATGTAAAACAATTACATAATTGATAAATAATACAATCACAAACAATAGAAGAAACACAAAAGTTTTAAGCACTTTTACATGTTCTAAATCATACACATTTGTTACCATTACATCTCATCCATATATTTTAATACATACAATTTCAATATATTCATTAAATATCTATTAAAAATTAAGTGTTTACTTCTTAGCCAAAAGACAACGTATTGATGTTATGAGCTATATTAACTTCATACACCCAAACACTTGACTCTCTAGACATGGATTAGATTAAACTTAGAAAATTATACATGTCATACTATATTCACTAAGTTGTCACACAACAAAGTTACATAATAAGAATTTGGTCCACTCATATAACATGTAAATCTTTACGATACACAGTTTCTTTTCCACACTACAAATCATAAAAATCTTCTTTAACTCTCATTACCTAATATTTTTTTCAATGTGAATCTAATGAGTAGAGTCATGATCATCTCCTTCAAAATCTTAACTGCAATCCATAATCTAAACATCTTAATATAGGATTCTTTCCAAAAGAATAATTATGTTCGCACACAAACACATCATATCACAACCATAACATCATAAATTTTCATTCATAAATATACACTTAACTCAATTTAAATGCTAACAAGTTACAACAAATTATTTATTACATTATAATAATATTCAAATATAATATATTAATCAAATATAACAATAATGATAAACAAATCTTAGTATTTAGAAATGTTTAAAAACTTGTTTTTTTCAAAGTTTAAAAAACACTTACTTAACCAACACTTGACTCATCCAACTAGTTAACCACATGTTACAACTTGTCCAACACCAATATGCTCACCTAGCCAAAGGCGTTATTATGACTATCAAATTTTAGTCATCCAATGAAAACTTTGTTTGCCTAACAATCAAAGTATTCATCCAACGACTAAACCATTTGAAGATTTTATAGAAACAACTCGTTGAGCAAGAGTTTACACACACGCACACTAACATAGACACACAAACACACACAAGCACACATACATAAACACGCTCAAGCACACATACACAAACACGCTCAAGCACACATACACAAACATAGACACAAGCACACACACACATTCACTCGGCAACATCAAACCATTAAGTTTCACATGTAAAGGAGATGGAAAAACACCAATGTAGTGGAGAGAAAACAAATGTTTTAAAGAGATTTTTTCATAAAAGAGAAAGTCTGTCGTAATGACATAAGAAGGGGGGATTTGAAAACATAGACTTTATTACACTTGTTCATTGAGCAAGTGATGTAATATAAGCAATTTTTTTAAAACTTACTTTAAACGCACTATATGAATTGGATGGGTGAATCGATATTATATTGATTCTTAGATAACATGTGTAATAAACATGCATTTAATTTCAAAATTGCCACCTTATTTTGAATTACAACGATTTTCTCTAAATCGATTTAGTATCTTGATGTTAAAAGTGTATTTTGTTCTAGTGAATATTTTATATTTTGTAATTCTTTATAACTTTTAAAGTAATATTTGAAACAAATAATTGACAGACACAAACAAAAGTACAAGTACATCGTTAACCAAACTAATGAAAAATGAGAATGAAACACAAATTTTATAATAAAAAATGATGGATGTGAACTTTTACTATAGGGATGCTTATAGTCAAAATCATACTCACTTATTCTAGTTGTCCTTCCCATGCAATGAACTATGTTTCTTAAACTGAATAATATCTTTCCCTCCCTATCTTTCAAAATGAATTTTGCTTTATGTATTTTTAGATTGATAAATTATTATATGGAGTTGTTTTCTAATTTTTATCATTCAACTTTTTTTTAATTACAATTATAAGTAGTAATATTTTTAAGTTGTAGAATGAATCTTTAAGTAATTTTATTCTTGAGGAAATTTGTGATAATTTTAAATGTAGTATTACCTTAATTAAAAATTTATGACTTTTAGGATTTTTAATTCTTAATGTATTTGAATTTGTAGAAATGAATTTTGTTAACAATGGTAATGAAATTGACAAAAAGCAAAGTTGAATGTTAAGGTTAAGTAGTTCATATATGTTTTACATGAGAAAGAAAAATGACTATTATGGATGTGCTGAAGATCTTTTAGTAGGACAAAGATGCAATACTATTGATTTGAAAGAACATCCACAATATTTTAATAAAGTGTATGTTTGTTATGATAAAATTTATGTATGACTCTATGTTTGAAACATCATATTCCAAAAATGGAGAAAATTCAATTTAAAAATGTCACTCAACCTTTTAAAATAGATCAAATGGAGTTACATGATATATATGCTCAAGCAATAGTTGAACACTATTTACCTTTTATTCTTGTCAAGTTTAGAAAAATTGGATACTGAATGACAGATCTCAATCCTAATATAATTCCTATTAGCAAATATACTATTAAATGTTGACAAGCTAATATAAAGTTGATGTGTTAAAAATGTTGTAAAATTAGCTTGTATATTGTAAAAGTCAGTGTCTTTAAATTGCGAATGAAACTTGGTTGATGAATGTTACTCTGCAGCTTCGTCTGCAAGTCTTGTTTTGCTCCGCAGATTCATCCGCAAGTCACACTCCCAACATCTTGTTGGTTAAAACCGTTTTCACCAGCTGATGCAGGATTATTCCTGTTAGCAATGGACTTGCCTTGGCCTCACTTGTTTCCTCCTTCTATAAACAGAGCCTTTGTGTTCATTCTAGAAAAGAATACTTCTCTCATTTTCTCTTCTTAATTTCTTCATTCTCTTCCTTCTTTCTTATATTATCATTAGTTTATTTTTGTACTGTTTTTTAGTTTTTATATCCTATTTTATTTTTTAAATTTCTATTGTATCTTGAGGACTTACACAACACACTACAGATAAATATTTAAGAATAATAATCTATAGTCTCAAAAAATCTTTGTTTGTGACTTTTATTATCTATTGTCAGTTTTTCTACAATAGAAATTTCATTTAAAAAAAGGAAAAACTTAAAGAAAAAAATGATTAAAACTTTAGGCAAGATTTTTATAACTAGTTATGTTATGTGTGGATTGCATGCATGATACATATGATTGAATTTTCATTTTATTGGTAGAAATTGAAATTGAAATGTAAAAGAAATTGAACTTTTTATCACATGCCTCCTCTTCTAACAAAATTTAAGTTGTTCAAAGCACCACTTAGGATTTTGATTGATTGTGGATTGAAGAAAAAAAAATTTATATTACTTTATATAACTTTTGTGCAAAATAATGTTTTGAAAGAAAACATGAAAAAACAACTTGTTTTGTGAAATTGATTGATATGTGATGTTGGAAGTCTCATATCGACTAGAGATAAAACCAAATTATAATATATAAGTTGGTTGCAAACCTCATCATACAAACCGATTTTGTGGGGTTGAGTTAGACTTCAAACCACTTTCTAATATGGTATCAAAGCTAAGGTTAGAGCCTATCCTACAATATTTCTTGTTTATTGGGCATTTCTATTCTACCTACTATCGGACCACCCAATTTTTACTACAACACTGAGAGATGTCTATACCGATTTTTTGGGTTTCAATTTATGCTTGTTATCATGCACATATTAATTTTATTGTTTAACAGATTTTGAAAATACGTGCTAGTTTTAGCAAAAATATTAACGTAAAATATAAAAAAAAATTCACACAGTAGAATGTAAAATATTTAAGGAATCTTATTAGAAATGATGATGTCAATACTTCAACCGACTTGTGTTTAAATCTTTATGAGAAGTGAAACCCTTTGATGTTTGATTGTGTTATTAAACTTTTATTAACATACGTGCAACTTGAAAATAATCTTATATTTGTCTAAGAAGTTATATAATTTATTTTACCTTTATAACTATTACCAAGTCTTTCTCAAAATCTTATTTGAATTCTCTAAATTACTCAAATATTATAGTAACATGTCATAACATAAATAATCTACTTTTTAGTTTAACTATCATTATTTTTTCATTTAAAAATATAAAGTATCATTTTCATTTATAATAATTAAATCATTCAAATGAGATAAAAATGAAGTAAATCATGATGAATAAAATCTCCACTCATTTTCTTTATACTGTCTCACATGTAGAGTGAATATCTTGTTTCTCAATTAACAACATAATTACTGATAAATCCAAAAAATAATGAATTTTTTTTAAAGTAAAGTTGAATTATGTTTAGATTGAATTAAAATCAATTAATTATTCTAAAACTATTAATATTGAAAAATATTTGAAAGTTAAATTTGGGAACTGGGCTAAAACATTTTTTTTATATGTTAAAAATTTAAATACAATTTAAATCAATTAAATTAAATTTTTGCAAAAAAAATAATTAATCTAAACGTGTAAGTAGATTAGCTGTTTTGATACTCAAAATCAAATATTAAACTAAATACATGATAAACCCAATGTGAACTAAATTAATTGACATAAAAATTATAAGGTGTTAAGTGAATTGATATGCTAAATATATTTAATTTGAGTACAGAAATTTATTTATATACGACTTAATTTAAATTAAAAAGAAACATCACCACCTTTAACAGAAAATATCATGGAGTCCACACCCTAGTGAGAGAGTATATATATAAAAGAGCCAAAGCTATAAGCATGTGACTCGGAACGAAAATATCTAGTATATAAATGCAACTTATTTCCTTAGGCTTTAGCAGCTGTTTATCTTATTCTTCTCATCACATTCTTGCAAAACCTAAATTCTCCGCGGCTCAATATCCTTGTGCTCCTCTGCCTTCTCTTCTCTCACTAATCGTGTAAGTCTATTTGAACCGCTAATCTCAACAACTTACAGCCCTAATTTTTTCATGTTACTCTCTGTTTCATCTCTCTCTCTCACTATAGTTTCTAGGGCTTTTATATAATTATGCTCGATATCGTCCGTTAGGACGCCGATTTGAAGTTTGTTTTTAATTTTTGAGACTTTGGAATTTGTTCAATTGTTAAACATTGTCTTTTTATGTTCATCCCGTAGGGCAATTTTCTGTTTAGTTTTCGTGAATTTCAATTTCTGCCGAAAATGGCGATGACGGTTAATTAGTCAAACTGAGTGATGTTTTTTTTTGCAGAAAACATATCTCATGGCCGAGCATGGTTTTGATGGTCACGATGAAGGATATGTGCCCGAGGACCCTAATTTTCCTCATAATCACTCCGATGAACATGATGTAGGGACTGTTATTGATGGCTCTGGATTTCCTCATCTTCTGCCTGATGAACATGATGCAGTCGATTTGGTGGAGGATGCCGATTTTCCTCAAAATCATTTTGATGAACATGAACATGAACATGATGCTGGAGGTTTGCCTGGGGACACGGACTCTCCTCAGCAGGAGCATGTTGAGGAAGACCATGGTGCTGGAGAAATGACTGAGAATTTTGATTCTTCGCCGATAGAGGGATCCGAGGCTGATTTGAAAGGGATTGAAATAAAAAAGTGGCCGGGGTGGCCTGGAGAGAATGTCTTCAGGATGTTGGTTCCAGTGCAAAAGGTCGGCAGTATTATTGGCCGAAAGGGTGAGTTTATAAAGAAGATCACAGAAGAGACTAAAGCGCGAATTAAAATTCTTGATGGTCCGCCTGGAATCTCAGAAAGAGCAGTAAGTTTCAATTTCTAGTTATTTTATGCATTGAAGGATAACCTTGCACATGTATGAATGTCTGTTTGAAGAATATCATACTTGCTTACTTTGCTGATCACCTTGGTACATTGAAAACAATTAACTCTATTTTGACTGTCATCATGGTAACTTAGAACTATTGTGGCTATATTTACATTAGGAATTATGTAATACCTATTGATCTGTAGGGAAGACTTTTACATAGTCAAACAAACTTATTATGTAATTGATTTGAAAATTAATAACGTGTCATGATAAAACATGTAAGATATTTAACAATGGAGTAATTTTATTTTTAAAAATAGAGTTGCAAACGGAGTGAAACAAAAAGTATCCAAGTGAAGCAAAATACAATAAATAATAATCAAACTGGTTAGATATACGCAAGAAAAGGAGATGTCTTTTGTCTCGGTAACCAAATGGATATGTGCAGGTTGTCAAGCAAATATGAGTGATCAAAGTGGCTTCAAATCGAAGTGCCAAAGTTCAAGTTGCAGGGAACAACAATGAGCATGTACAAGTGTCTGTGTTAACAATCAGAAATAGTTTGTGCAGACTTTGATGGCAAGAGGCTTTCACTGTACCTGGTAACTTCAGAACTCAGGTCGATTGGTGTCTTGCCACACTCCGTGAAACTATTTCCTTGAAGAACTCCTAAACTCAATAAAAAGATAATACAGGAGAAACTATTAGATGAAGTCAGGACTCAGGAGATAATGTCATTGACATTTGTAAATATGAATTTTGTCTTGATTCATCCATCAATTAGTTGGGTGACAGCTGCCTAGAACTGGAATTGGTTGCTAATCCATTGAAACACAGATTCACAGTGTGAAAGTAGTTGAAAATGAAACTAAAACACAATGGTTTTTTGTTGCTATTACTACAACTTTGATGGACAAATATGTTTTTTGAATATTGAGATGGATCAATCTAATTGTTTGCTTTAAAATATGAAACTGAATGTCTTTCATATTTTTGAGATCTCACAGTCTTGTATTTTGTGTTGCTGAATTTTCTTTGTTTGATGTTTTTGATAGGTAATGGTTTCTGCAAAAGAAGAGCCAGATCGGCCCATACCACCTGCTGTTGATGGTTTGTTAAGGGTTCATAAGCAAGTTATCAATGTTGATCGTGACCTTGCAGATAGCGCTTTGGCTGCTGGACGATCAGTTGTTACCAGGCTTCTAGTGGCAGATACTCAAGCAGGAAGCTTGATTGGGAAGCAGGGATCAACCATAAAATCCATTCAAGATGGTTCTGGTTGCACCATACGAGTTCTTGGTTCAGGTTTGCTCATAGTTGTTGTATCTTATTTTAGGGTATTCTTGCTTGTGTTGGCAACCAATTATTAATAAATATTGCTTTTTTAATTACTTTTCGCCCTATGTCTGTCTTTCATTTGGGTCTCTTTAGACACATTATACCAAGTTTACATTCAATATTTGTTATTGCATATGCTGTCCCTAGATCTACCCATTACACTTGCACTAGTTTTTGTATCAGCTGTTCTTATTTGTTTGAAGATTCCGTTCCAGTCAAATGCTGCAATTTTTATTAGTTTTTTCTTGATGAGTAATTACACAAGAAAAATGATTTAGCCTGTTTTGAATTAAAAGTACTGGACTGTTCTTTTAAATCTCTTATTATTGTGTGCCTGAATATTGGGAATTTCTATTAAGGACTAATATATTTTTTATGCTTAAACAGAACACCTGCCAGTATTTGCTCTGCGAGATGATAGTATTGTTGAAATACAAGGGGATTCTACTGGTGTTCACAAGGCAATTGAACTTATTGCAGTACATTTACGCAAGTTCTTGGTTGACCGCAGCATAGTTGGAGTTTTCGAGACACAGGCAAGTCTCCCTGTTTTTAAATTATTTCTTCAAAGTTAAAGATATGAATTCAGAAGTGGCTTTAAGGTTTCTTTCCTGCCTCTTGTCTTTATTTCATCAATGTCGAGTGTTTCAGCTAAGGTATATTGTTCTTTATTGTATAAGTTTCTTTGGATACCATTCTCTGGGTAAATTTTTCCCTTCTTCCAAACTTCAGATGCAAATATCAGATGTCAGAGCTAACCAGAATGGACCACCACATCAAAATTGGGGTCCTCCTCCGCAAGGGTTTCCTGCTCCTGCTGGTGGTGGTGGTGGAGGACCTGCTTTTGCACCCAATCAACAGTATATGCCACCGACACATCACTATGATAGTTATTACCCACCCACTGAGTTGCCTCCCATGGATAAGCACCTTCATCAAGGTCCACCACCTGTCTATGCAAGGGATGCTTCTGTTGGAATTCATTCATCAAGTGCGCAACCACAACAATCTCTTGTAACTAAGGTGTTGTCTTTTGCCAAACTTGAGGATTCTTGTTGAGAATATCACTCCCTTTTGAAGCTCTTTTGTTTTTATCACAAATGATGTAATTTTCTGTATACTGTGCAGGTCACGCAGCACATGCAAATTCCTCTTTCATATGCAGATGCTGTTATTGGAGCATCCGGCACTAATATCAGCTATATTCGTCGTGCTAGTGGAGCAAGTATTACAATTCAGGAAACAAGGGGTGTTCCAGGGGAGATGACTGTCGAGATGAGTGGGACTTCTTCTCAAATACAGGCAGCCCAACAGCTGGTTCAGGTATGCTTCACATCTTGTATTCTGCTTGTTACCTATATTGGCGAAATGTTCAAACTCTATGTGGCACTCCTCGAAATGTGGGCGCTGGTGCACCAGATGGCATGGGCTGTTGTTGATTCGAATTTGAGTTATTAAATGATTTTAATATTGTCAAACATTACACCCTTGAACTGGTAGCCCCACTTCGCTGTTGCCATTTTGTCCACGATTGGCAATTTATTGGCCGTACTATCCGCTTCAATCCGAAGTCCACAGGTGAAACTCCTTTTTAGTTGTGATGCTTTTTGAATCTAAAACAATAGATTGACAATTTTTGGGCAAGAAAGAGATGATTACTGGGGGCATTTGTATACTGAATCCACGTTCATAAAAGTCACGACTCCTGTCTTTATCGGACAATTCTTGCTGTAAAACTTATTATTTAATTCAAATGGTGAAATCATTAGTTTGACCAATCCCTTGTATAATATATAATATCTGTGATTATCGTTCATTTTTATGGCTTTAATACATTTTCCCCGCATTTTAATAATATTATACATTGAACATACAACTAATTAGAACATATTCTAGGAAGTTACAGAATATTACTATTAAAAGTAACAGTTACTGGAATGGTGTTTATTTTTGTTGGTTTAGTTTATCTGCAATGGTCACATTCTATCTTCTGATGCAGAATTTCATGGCTGAAGCTGCAAATGCGTCACAGGATCCTCTGGGTGGATCAGTTAGCCAAGGTTACAGTGCCTATCCAACTAATGCTCCGGTTTACGCATCTCCCCCGTCTAGCACTGGTGCTCATACAGGCCACGTGCCTTCTGCAGATTATGGACCCGTATATGGCACCAATTATGGGTATTGATATGGTTTCTTTTATTTTGCTTGAGGAGCTATTTGTAAACTGTAAACTTTAAGTCCAGTTACATTTACTATGGGGTACAATTTGTAGGTTATGCTGTACTAGATTTTTTTCTCATTTTTTCTGGGTAGAGATGGTTATTATACTGTTAGTCCTCTTGTTTTTCTTGGGCATTTCACATTGATTATTATTATTATAAATGATTTGATATTTCTAGCGTATGCTCACCAAGTTTATGGAGTATATGCAGGCCATCTTACTAGATTTTTGCTTTAATAGGTTTTTCTTTCTTCAATATTTGTAGTCTATTCAATGAGACTTTTTAATTGTCTTTAATTCAGTTTTTATTATATTTATGCAGATTCAATGTTTTTCTAGTGTATTTTTTCTGGATATTTTTTGTTTCTTCTGCCTTCACCTTTCATCTTTTAGTTTTTTTTGGTCTCCATTTTGTAATCACTCCGATCCGATGGTCACCAATCACAAGTCGATCCATAATTAAATTCGATTTTCTTTAAATTGGAACACAGTCCTGTTTTTCTCATCACATTCTTCACGTGCAATTCAAAATAAGACAACAAATAAGTAGAAAACCAATGAAGATGCGAAGGAACAGAAACAGGACTTGGAAGATGAGATTCTTCCCGATTTTGTTGGTGGGATGGTCAGTGTCCTTGAAGAGATTGCTTGCCTCCATGAGGGGGATGACCAGTGTCATTGAAAACTATCTAAATAGCGGTGGATGTGACATGAACGGGTAGAACTCTACCTGAAGAAGCAAATGCATGACCATACCGCATGCTGTGGCCAGCTCGTTATATCTTCATTGGAGGTTAAGTCTTGTGCAAGCTACGAGGAAAATGGCAAAAGGGTTAAGGAATCATAATGAAGATGGAGAAAGAAGAGAAAGCAAACAAAGTAAGTTAAAAGATAACAAATTTAGTTAAGAAATCATATTGAATCTTTTTAAATAAAATAAAATTTGGATTGAGGAAAAAGGAAATTAAAGAATAACTAGATTTTACCTACGAATTTTTATAATAAGTAATAATGAATTCTCTTGTAATAATTGTTTTCTATGCTACCTTTGACCTTTTGTGGTGTATATTACCTTTTCCCCTAAGCAGGTATTAAGAATATGATCTCTAATGTAAAACTAAGTTAGTTGGTTATTGAAGGTAACTTGAACATTTAATTGGTTTTAGACACCAAAATGAAAAAAGAAAAAAATTCCTTTTCTTGTGCTTATGGGTGATCCAATTCCATGCATTTACTTGAGCAAGGGTAAAACCCTCCTATGCATCCCTTAAAAAATATTATCCTTATGGGTGATCTATTCTGTTTTCTATTTTTTTTGTGATAGTCATTTTATCATTTATATAGGGCAAATTTTCACTTTTTATGAATTTCAAAACATATTTAAATAAACATTAACTTCACGTTGTCTTTCAACAAATCTCAATTAATATACGTTACATTAATAACAAACATTAATTAATGTATTCTACATGAATATCAGAAGTCAAATTGTAGGTTTTTTTTATCAATATTTTTCTTCACAAAAACCATGAAAAATCAATATGTATTAGAAAAATATATCACAATTTTTTTTAAAATTATAGAAATAGTATCAGTATCTAAAATAAAAGTGTAAAAGTATAAAAAAATAGGTGAAAAATACTAATAAAATAAAAACATATCTTAAACTTTGAAATTTTGAAAATTCCAAAACAGTCCATAAAAGAAATTCCTTCCATGATGGTCGCGTTTCCAACCACTTTAATTTTTTGAGCGTCTTCATTCAAAGTTTATATAAAAAGTTATAACAGTTCAAGTTTACAAAACTCAAGATTAAATTAAAATCGTTAAAACGCAACGTGTAGGGCACATGACCAGTGAATGAAAACATCAGATGTGAAATATAATTAAAAAAAATAAAAGTTTCAACCTAAATGAGACTATAATATTTTGAAGTAAAATGGATTAAAGAACTTGTTCATACTATTTTAACATTATTGTTACATTTTAATTGGAAGTTTCATACAAATATAAAGAGAAAGATGAAACACTTATTTTAAAAGAAAAATTATGGTAACTACTCACAATAAATGTCAATTAACCATTTAACACTCGCCTTAAAATCATCAAAGGGGCTTGAGGTGATAATGTTTTTATGCTTTCATGTATTCTAACTTAATTAAGCTGGAGCAGTAGTTTCCATGATTTGCAAGATGTATTCAAAGTCCTGTCTACACATACAACTAAATAACAACTTTAATTAAGTGGCATATTATTTATGATTTATTTATAATATAGACATAATTGTTATCTAAAGTACTACTTCTCTTTGTGGTTTTGTCATATATCAGTAATAATTACTTATTAGCAGTCAACAAAGATTAAACGAAACCAGATGCGTCATAAGCAGTTATCCATCACGCTTTCAAGCTTAAAAGCTACACGTGGAGATATGAGCGATTCCTGGCCACAAGTTGTGAAAAGAAAATTGGGATAATTTGGCTATATTTTATCTTAGAAGTAATGTAATTGAAAACTAGCATGATGTTTGAAGTGTTTAGGAAGAAGCAACGGAAGAAGGATTTTTAAAATGTTTTATAGATTTATCCATCTTTCATTGTCTTCCTAGGATTGACGAGGTTATGAAAACTAGTTCTTCATCTTTTTCTAAGAAGCAGATGAAGAGCGGTCCTGAGTCAAATAAGAATGGCAATTTCTTCTCATGAATCAACATCCACATCCTCTGCATTTCTCACTCCAATTCAACTATAAAATACTCTATTTTTATCGAGCTCTTTTCCACCTACCCTAAATCCATCAAAATCAAATTTTCCACTGCTCTTTCCTTCTTCACTCGTCTTTCTCCAAACCATTATTCATATTCATATTATGAAGAAAAACAAATAAGTAAAACTCAAAGCTCAAACTCAAATCCCAAACATAGAACTAATAAAACGAGTAACGTGGTCTAAATGGAAAAAGTTCGGTATTAATTTGAGGTTTCCCTCTCAATGATCTTCACAGGAAAACCACCTTCCATCTGGGAGGACAGGAAGGAAATGAAGTTTGGCTCCACCCCTTCAGCCACCGTGGGAACAACCGCGAACCGCCGAAGAATCCCAGCCACCACACTCTGCATCTGCATAAAAGCCATATCCTTCCCCAAACACATTCTGGGACCAGCTTGAAACACAGGATATGTGAAAGAATCTTTTGGCACAAACTTCCAGTTTCCGGATTCAACCTTCTGCAACCACCTCTCTGGCTTAAACTCTGCCCAATCCTCACCCCAAATACTCTCCAACCTCCCCATGGCGTACACGTGATAAGTCACCAGCGTCCCCTTCTTCACCACCGTCCCATCCGGCAAGACGTCGTCCTCCACTGCTTCCTTGGTGTCCATGGGCACTGGCGGGTACAGCCTCATGCTCTCGCATAACGCTGCATGCGTGTAAACCATGTGCTTCACTTCATCGTAGACCGGAGCCTCCGATTTCTCCATTATCTCCTTCACAATCTCCTTCTCCACTCGAGGGTACTTCGATAGCAGCCAGAAAAACCAGGTCAGCGCTGCTGACGTGGTATCCTTCCCCGCCAATATGAAGCTTATGACTATGTCCGTCACAAAGTCTTCATCAGAGTGCCCCGAACTCAAGAACCGCGAAAGCATGTCTACAGATTCAAGGGATTCCTTCTCCTTCAACTCCCTCTTCTTCTCTCTCACTATATTCTTCGCGAACTCGTGCACTTCCTTCACAGCCATTCGCAACCGCTTTTCGGAACCTATGTTCAGTGCCCTCTTCACTTTCCACACTAACGGAGACAGTTCGCGGAACCGTTTGCTGCTTATCTCCGTCGCTTCTTCGTACGCCACCGCGAACTTGCTCCGTTCAGCTGACGACGTCAGGTACTCCGCGTCGAAGCCAAAGGCGATTTTGCAGATGTTATCGAAGGCGAAGCGTTGGAGGATGTCTTGGAAATCGAGGGTCTGGTCTTGCTGTGCCGCTGAAGCCATGATGGGGATGAGGCGGTCGGAGAGTTCGGCATCCACAACGTGTTCAACGAACTTGCGGAGAGACTTTGTGTTGAATTCGTGGCTGGCGACTTGCCTTTGGAACTTCCACGTGTTTCCGTCGGCGTTGAAGATTCCGGTGCCGAGGAAATCGGAGAGGGCGCTGATGAAGGAATAGCCCTTTTGGTAGTTGGAGAAGCGGGTCTTGAGAATGTACTCCACGGTGGCGGGGTTTCCAGTGAAAACTTGGAGGCGGCCCAGTGGGCGACGGAAGGTGAATGTGTTGGCGGGTGAGATTTGGACTACATCGGATAGCCACTGAATACGGCGGTTGCCGATGCGTTTGAGGGCAAGGTAGGAGCCAATGAGTGGGTATGATTTTGGGATAGTAACGGTTTGTTTGGTTGGAGCAGGGTCTTTGTTGTTGAAAAGTGAGGAGTAGAAGAAGAAGACGAGGGGAAGGATGAGGGAGAGGACGAGGAAGAGAGGAGCTATCAGCTGCATATTCTGAAGAATCTCAATCATTTTCGTATGATTGCTACTGCGAAATTTGAATTTGGTATGAACTTTTTAGAGTGTGAATGAGATAGATCTTGAGTTGTAATTTGTTGGATAGGTTGGTGTTGAAGTAAGACCTGTGTATATATAGTGAATGATGTGTTGGACAACGAAAGAGGAAGGTGTGGAGAAAATGTAATGAACATGTCCTCATGGGTGATGTCTGCATTTTGCCTGCTTTCGGACAGAAAAATGTCTCTTTAACGTAGTGATGAAAAAATTATTACAACAAATTGTTAAAATATAATGGTCTTTCGGATATTTTCATTGCACCAACTGCTTCGCTTGAAAACTTCTGGTTTCAGTATCCAATCATGTTTTCTACTAAATTATCTTGAATCCTTGAAAAAATATCTGTGTACATTATTATGTTTATTCTTTAATCGATATTTAGAATATTTTAGCATGGGTTTCTTTTTTTGTTTTTTCAACTTATTATTTTGCTATATAATTTTGACCTATATTGTTTGTAGAATTAATATTTGTAGAATTAATAAAAGGAATAAAATATGTTGTTTCTTTAATTACCTTCTGCACAGTGTGAAACGTATTTTAATTTAATAAATATTAGTATAGTATAATTAAGAAAAATAATATCATAAACTTAAACAAAAGAATTAATTTATGAAGTAACTAATTTAAAAGAAATTATTATACGCTCAAAATAATAATCGATAATATATTAGAATATTGAAAGTTATTTAAGCTTACCTATTCTAAACTACTTTTCACATTTGAATTTGAAGAATGAGATGTCATTTTATTAGACTTTTCTTATCTTTCTGTTTTAGCGTTTTCGGGTTTGACCATAGACATTAGGCGTAAGCAAAATCGTCAGGTTTTACGTTTCTTCTTAATGTGATATATGTCAGTCTTTAAAGTTTGAGAAGAATGGCTCCACCAAAAACCACACATTTCTTTGCGTAAGCAAACTCGTCACCTTTTATGTTTCCTTGTAACGTACGATATCTCTCAGATACTCGATTCCTTCTGGAATTTTGATGTTGCAGTGCAGATTATATACGTGTGTATATAATTATTGACTGCTTCTCCATCCATCTCTCCACTTTTTTTATCTCCAAAATTACAAATTTGCTTTTTTAATTAAAAAATAAATTAAAAAATTTCACCGGTGGATTAACATTTAATGTAAATCGGAATTGATAAATATTCACTAACTAAAATAAACGAAGTATATATATTATTGCATCTTTTCTGTTTTTCATTCACTTCACTCACTCACTGCTTCTTTGTTTTCTCATTGGTGCATTTTTGTGATTCTGCTCGTGCTGGTCCCTAGCTGTGGGTTGGTGGTTCATGGTGGTCTACATTGTGGAAGTGAAAGCAACTTGTTGCAAGGTCCAAGTTGTGGCGTCTGAGGTAAGTGAATTCCTTTCATTCAGCATGGGACTAATTCCCATATCTAGTTATGCGATTAATTGATTGCAAAATCCATTTTATCAATAATTTTTTTTAAAATTTATTTATTTCATTCTCGTTTTTATTTATTATTTAATTTTTAATATGTATTGTTACTATTAATATTATTATTAGTATTTCGTGAGGAATATTGAGTGATAACTATATTTATTGTATAAGTTATGATTAATATTATAAGATGAATCGTATCCATTTCACTTAATGGATTCTCAAATAAATCCGAGTTTTGTGTTTGAATTTTTTTCTTTCACAAATGAAGTTGCTCAGGATGATTATACATATAAATTTATGTTTAATCATTTCAGATGTCTCTCTTTGTATAAATCGCCTCAAATACTTATATTTTAATTGATTTTGATCTCAATTAGGTTCCGAAATCAGTTTGACCGAACAATTTTTAGTTACATGGCAGATTGGTCGTCTTAAATGGAATTTTTTATTTACAATTTTAAAATTTAATCAAAGCACAACATTTTATTTAGGGAAAAGTTATTAAAATTTAGGGATTTGTTGGGTGCGTGCGAAATTAGGCAAATTTGGGGAAAATCAAGAAAGAAACACCCATGATCGATCATATGCAGCTCCACAAACAAGAACGCAAGAACAGGAATCAAAACTCAAATTCTCGCCATCAATCTGCAAGGTAGAAGAACCTCAACCCAATCGAAGTCAGAACCAACCAAGAATTTCCAAATCAAAGCGAAACAAAACCCCATCTCCCAAATCACAAGAATTAGTCGAAACAGCAACCCCTAAGAACCCAATCGCAACCAGAAGAGGAGGAGGAGAAGGGAAGCTTGCGCCGTGAATCAGAACGGAGAGAAGGAACCTCCGCCGCGCCTGCAATGCCATCATGATACTGTTTGCACCCAACCCGCGTCCACCTTCGCGGGTTGCTTGGAGGACTGCTACGAGAACCTCCACGAGACCGGAGAGAGTCACCGCTGCGGCACACACCGCCACGAAGGGAACGCCACGCCTGAGTCGCCAAACTCGAGCCCCTCCTCTCTGCGACAACCGCGCCAGAACCCCAAGAAAGAGAAGGGACCAAAATCACCTCCATCTTGCGAAACGAAGCAAGACCAAAGCGATTTGGGGAAGAAGAGGTTCCGTGAACGAAAATAAAGAAAAGAGAAATCCCTCCCACGACCTCTCTGGAACGAGGAAGAAGAGAAAGCGTGACACAAGACCCAACACAAGGTCTGTCCGTGGAGAAGAAAAACTCTCCCAAATCAATTTGGGAAAAAGATTTGAATTAGGGTTATCTGAAACCATTTAGGAAATTAACTAATACCTAAGATAAAAATTTGAATTTGAAATTAATTAGTATCAGCAATAATAAATTTGACTTATTAAAACTTTTCCCTAAATAAAACGTTATGCCTTATTAAATTTAAATTATTTAAAATTGTAAATAAAAAAAATTCCACCTAAGGCGATCAAACTCTGCCACATAATTAAAAAGTACTCAATCAGCAAGCCATAACACAACTTTTAATGTCATCAAGTTCACTTAATAGCAAGATTCAAATTGAGTCAATTTTTCATAAAAAGGAACTTAATTGAGATCAACTAAAATACAAGGACCTATTTGAGACGATTATGCACAAATAGGGACATCTGAAATGATTAAACCATAATTTTACCATCGATGAAATATTTCTATCATGGAATGATTTAATTAAATGGGTTTGAAGGATTGCATTCGATATTGAATTTGTTGTAGTTACTATAAGATCTGACATAACAACTGGTGAATCCAAAAGAAAGACATTCGTTTTGTTAGGTTGTGAAAGAAGTGAGAAGTACATAAAATATAAACATGATGTTCAATCGAGTGTATCTGGGACAAGAAAATGTGAACATACTTTTAAGTTGAGAGGCAAATCGTATTCTAATGGAGAGAGTTGAGTGTTAAAGGTTATCTATGAATATCACAACCATGAATTAACTCAAACTTTAGATGGTCATCCTTTTGTTGGCATGTTAAATGCTGCTTAGCAGTCATTACTTGTTGACATAATTAAGAGTCAAGTAAAGTCCTCAAATATTTTATTGATCTCAAAACATAATGATTCTAATGTGAAAATAATAAAACAAATATATAACACAAGGTACATATACAAACAATCTTTGAGAGTCTTAATGACTGAAATGTAGCAATTGATGATGATTCTAGATCGAGATAAATACATCCAATGGAGTAGATGTGTGGATGATTCTAACGTGGTAAATGATATCTTCTAGACACATCCTGATGCAGTGTACTTATTGAATACATTTAATATTATTTTCTTGATGGATACCATGTACAAAACAAACAAATATCGTCTCACCTTGCTTGAGATAGTTGGAGTCATAGGATTGACCTTCTCAGCCGCCTTTGCATTGTTATTAAGTGAACACTAAAATAATTTAACTTGGGTAGTGAAAAGGTTTAGAGGTTTATTTATGACATCTGAAATAGTCCATAAAATAAAAGCATAATTAAACAAATAAAACACTTTATGCATCAATTAGGATTTGAATACCATATCACTAGCCCAACAAAAAGCTTTTTCTAACTAAAGTACACAAAACTTGTGAGAAACATGCAACCTTTCTTATAAATAAACATAAGCTACATTACAAACTTGTTTTTAAACATTAAATTTTCTTGGATCTTACATCAACTATTGTTTTTAGTCAATCAAGGATGATAATAGTTTTTTAATCAGAAGTTCTGAAACAAACTCATAAGGTAGCATTATGTTTTCTGCTTTGATATCTTCAAGTAGTTTGTGATACTCGTTGATTACAATCTTGATATCCTTATCTTCCATTTTCTCCCAGCGCTAGAAATTTCCTATGACAAATCTTTGTCGGATGACATCTTAAATAGTATATTTTAAAGTCAACAATAACCCAAATTCAAAGAATCAAAATATTATTTCCGAAAAAAACTCAGACAGAACACGTCGAAATTCTAGGTCTTCTTTTACAAACTACTAATTAGTCTATGATGCATAACTAAAATCTTTATTGTATTCTCTTTCAAATTATTTTAGTCTTATGATGTATCGATACTTCAATTTGAGTGATGTATTCATGTCTAATACTTTATGATACTTTACTCATATTTATCAATAAATATCTAATCTATAAAACAGTAGTACTTTTATGATGACAATATTTATAATTTTTTATGTTAACACCTTTAGTACATATAATTTTAATTTGGACTTGTACAATAATAATCATATATGTGTTTTTAAGAATTATTTACATTTATGCCTATATCACATCGTACTATCTTACTATTTTTAAATTTATGAATAATGTCAATATATTTGTATTGGAAATTATGTTTTTTTTTTTAGAATACTTAAAAAGTACAAAATTCTATGCATGAGTTTTAAACAATTATTATAATTTACTAAGAGAAAATAACATGATATAAATCCATACAAAATAAGACTATTCATATCGTGACAACTATTATTTTGGTGAATAAGTAGAATAAATAATATTTACACATATCAAGAAAGGTAAATCACAATTTTTCTTATGTTTAAAATGACATAAGGTTTTATACGTTATCAAAAGATTTTTTTTAACAATATTTTGACACATCACATGTGTCAGGAAACGAAAACACAATAACAAATAAATAATGAACCAGAGAGAAAATGACAAGTATAAGATTATCAAAAGAAATTTGTTAATTTTTTTTTTCCTTATTGTTTCGGCAAGATTTGGAATCCTAATCCAAAACATTCAAAGTTGTTTGTTCCTATGTCCAGTTGTACTGTCTTCTCTCTTCTCCTTGTCCAAGCCGCGGGGGAGGGTGTCTGCAAAAGACACTTTGACGCTCAAGTCAGTGACCTCGCGTAGTAATCTTGTAATCAAGATTAGTTATCAGAGCTCTAAGTTCAGTTCAAGTTCAAGTTACCTGTCTCCTTTGCCAGACAAATATTTATAAATTATAATGAGCTTACCGTTAGGTCTGACTCATTATCCACCAATGAATGACAATATTAATTGTCAATAAATGACAATTATTTTCATTAACTCCTTGACAGTTATTACAATTGATTACCTTAACGGCTCTTTTTTACCGATCGGTTCATTGACCTGAGAAGTATCATCGGTCGGTTGACTCTTCTGCACCTTTACCGTTCGGTTGGCTATGAGCCCATAGTAACATAAGCCTCCCAAGCCCTAGCAAAATTTTTGATATTGCGTTGGGTTTATAAAGTTATATCGATCGGTAGAGGATTTTACCTGAGTTTCAATTCATACTAGCATGTGTTCTTTATCGTCCGAGCGGGTTTTGCACTAAGAGTTCCTTTGAAGTGTTCCTTATACCAAGGCGAGAGTTCACGAAAGAGCTTGCTTCGCCGCTTGATTTAGGTCTTAGGAGTTCACTAGGAGCGTGCCCTAAGACCAAGGTGAGAGTTCACGAAAGAAATCTGCCTCACCTGCTCGGTTTAGGTCTTAGGAGTTCACTAGGAGCGTGCCCTAAGACCAAGGTGAGAGTTCACGAAAGAAATCTGCCTCACCTGCTCGGTTTAGGTCTTAGGAGTTCACTAGGAGCGTGCCCTAAGACCAAGGTGAGAGTTCACGAAAGAAATCT